>JARJPP010000283.1:0-90961 GCA_030782485.1 Beauveria brongniartii
GCTTACTAATTTCACCGTTATATATAGTACCTTATTTATAAGTACTAGTAATATAAAGTAAGTAATAGAGGGGGGGGTATTATCTTTATAGTTATATCTTAAAGTAAGGGGGGTCTAATACTAAGGTATATTAATTCTATAGATTAGTACTAGCCCCTAGAGGTATTACCTAGGCTCTTTAAGTAATTTATTCTAGATAATATAGTATTATAGTAGGCCTTTGGGTAAGACTAGCTAATTATTATTTTTAGGGGGAAGATATCTTATCTAATCTCTAATAGATAACTACTTAAGCGCTAGAATAGTAGTTAGGTCAGTGACGACCAGCGAACACCGGGTGCTATACGGTTTTTTTTGTGGTCGTAGCTCTTTGTTTTTTTTGTGTTAAGTCTTTAACACAACATCCCCGTCATCATTTCCGAAATTGTGTCGCTCGCTGTTTTACGCCGATTTTTTCGGTAATTTCTGGTATAAGCAGAGAACATGGGTCCGAAGAGCTGATTACATCCACATGTGGAAAAGTAGGCAAGTGTGTGTGTGAGAGATGTGAATGTCTATACTCCGTACGACAGACGTCTATGACCTCGTCTTACTTCATTTCAAAAATTGTGCCTAGAAGGTAGAGGAATACAATGAGAGATGACTCTGATAGTCGGGGTCCAGAGACGCAGGTCTGAAGCTCTAGAGGCTCTTTTCAACCGCCATCACTTCCCGCGTTCCCTCTTCCATGGCCTTGACGCTGACCTCGCCCAGAGGCTTGAGCGGCCGCCTAGGATACCCGCCATAGCCAAAATAGCTCTGAATCGCCTGCTTGGTGCCGGCAATAGCCGCTTTGGTAAGTGGCCAGTCGCCGCTGCTGAGAATCTTCTGCAGCGCCTCCGCCTCGTCCCGCTTGCCCTCGGCGTACAAGTTCCAAACACGCGCGCAGACCTTTGGCATGACGTTGGCGCCGCCGGCGATGATGCCGCTCCCACCGCTCTGCAGCGTCTGCGTGGTAAAGTCGCACATGCCGCCAAACGCCATGTACCCGGAGCCCTCGGCGGCGGGCGTCTTGGCACGGGTGGCGCTCGCCACGCGCGTCAGCTTGCCCGTGTTGCCGCAAGTGAACTTTGTGCCGACAATGTTGGGGTGCTGCGCCAGGCGGATAATGAGGTCGCTGTCCATGTCGATGCCCGACACGGCGCCGGGGTAGTTGTACAGGATGACGGGCAGCGGCGAGCCATCGGCGACGGCGGTAAAGTAGTCGCAGATGACGGCCTCGTCCGTCTGCGCGCGGTAGTAGGATGGGGGGAGGATGAGGGCGTAGTCGGCCCCCTGCTCGGCTGCCAGTGTGCACAGAGCAATGGTGCCGCGGACGGAGCCTTCAGTGGCGCCGAGGATAATGGGCGTGGACGCGAAGCCAGCCTCGTCGAGGGCTTCGCGCGTAGCCTTGGTGACTGCGAGCTTTTCTTCCCGCGTGCAGTGGACAGCCTCGCCGTTGGAGCCCATGACAACGATGCCGACCAGACCATCGCGAACTAGCCGCTGGGCATGCCTCTTGATGGTAGGGATGTCGAGGTCCTCGGTCTCGGGGTCGAAGAAGGTCATGCTCGGGGCGTAGATGCCGCACGGCAACGGACGACGTTGAGAGGCCATTACGTGAGTTGTCCTACTGTATAAAGAGGAACAGGGTGTCTGAACTCGTGAAAGAAATCCGAGCGAGCATAGAGCAACAGAAAATATGTGGTACCTGTGACGGGGTAGCTCTAGCTATATCATGCCTGGGGTTTGCTGGCGGCGGCGGTGGTGGGGCCGGTCCCGATTCCGATGATCTTTGCCAGCAGGACCCGTCGGAAGATTCGCTGTGGTGACGCTACAAACGCTACACTGTCGTTAAGAAACCGATAATGATTAAAGTATGTGACTTAAGGTATCGAATCAATCAATCTTTGTGTTTTTGAAAGACCTTTCGTCGCAAATCCTAGACGATAAAGTGTTGCTTCCGGAACCCCGTCTCGGGATTCTTCCACCAGTTTGGTCCCCAAGCACGCCCGACAATATTGAGCCGTCGGGAATTTTGAGGCATGTCAACGCTGACAATGAAGCTGGTACCACGAGAAACAACATGGCCAGACACCAAGACAAAGGACTTTGAAAGCGATTTTCTGGCAACCCAGAGACGCGTATACCGCGTTTTAATGTCAGAAATAGTCTGCATGCTGCATTCCCATGATGAAGACGGAGACAACTGTTTTTCAAAATGCAGGTAAATGGCAAAATTTTGTGTTATTTCAAGCTGGAGAACACTTGAATCTAGATTGCTATCCAGTTTTCTATTTGCGCATAATTCTTTACGCGAGTATTTTGTCCTTTTGCTGACTATCAAATCTAGTGCGGGGTTGCTTGGCGGGGGAGGGGTAACTGACTGGCAGCAAACCAGCCTCTCTGGAATCTTGACGTGTATCGTGAGAAAATCCAGGAATTATCCTGACTAGGCAATCCTCGCCGATACACCCCATCAAACGGCCGCCGATCTTGGCAACTCCAAACAGCAGCTCATCACAGTGGGCCGGAAAATAATATCCCTCCAATTGCCAGCAGCCATCACCAGAGCTCAAAGCCAATCGTCGTTTGAAGCTAGACCATCCGTATTTGCTCAAAACCCAGCCTTCGTCTACCAGGGCAACTCATCATCTTTGGCTCTACTGATACCTGCAGCTGCACCTCTTTTTGGTTCGTTTTTGGTGTTGTTCCGTGTGGAAAGCAGCTCTGAAATACCCTCCCACAAAACTATAGCTTCTTCCCCGCAGGGCAGTCGACACAATGACAGCACCCATCAATGTCTTAATGATTGGTACCGGCGAGTACACCACTGGCTTCGTCGGCACCGGTGGCTCCGCCTCGGACAAAAAGGTTGGAGTGGTCGGCCTCACCCTTTTCGACCTCCGCCGTCGCGGCAAGGTTGGGAAGCTGGGAATGGTTGGCGTCAACGGCACCAAGTTCCCCGCCATTCGTGCGCCTCCCCCCCCCAAGCTCGCACCCCCATTTGCGATTTTCTAACCCTCCCCAGGCGAGCATCTTGAGAAAAACATCACTCAAGTCTACAACGGCCTAGACACCTCGTTCGACTCCTTCCCAGCCAACGACCAAAAAGACCCCGACGCTTACAAGGCCGCCATTGACGGCCTCAAACCCGGCGATGCCATCACCATCTTCACCCCAGACCCGACGCACTTTCCCATTGCCCTCTATGCCATCGAGCGCGGCATCCACGTACTCATCACCAAACCCGCCGTCAAGCTCCTCGAGCACCACCAGGAGCTGATTCGGCGCGCCGATGAGAGAGGCGTCTACGTCTTCATCGAGCACCACAAGCGCTTCGATCCGGCCTACTCGGACGCCCGCTTCAAGGCCAAGACGCTCGGAGACTTCAACTACTGGTACTCGTACATGTCGCAGCCCAAGTACCAGCTCGACACCTTCAAGTCGTGGGCCGGCAAGGAATCGGACATTTCCTACTACCTCAACAGCCACCACGTCGACATTTGCGACTCCATGGTTCAGGACCGCTACGTGCCCGTCACGGTCTCGGCGTCGTCGTCCAAGGGCGTCGCCGTCGCCCGCGGCTGCGTCGACGAGACCGAGGACACCATCTCGGTGCTCGTCACCTGGGCGAAAAAGGACGACCCCAGCAAGCGCGCCGTTGGCGTTTACACCTCGTCCTGGACGGCCCCAGAGCGTGCCGGCGTCCACACCAACCAATACTTTCACTACCTGGCCGCCGACGGCGAGATTCGCGTCGATCAGGCGCACCGCGGCTACGACATTGCCGATGACAAGGCCGGCCAGCTGCAGTGGCTCAATCCCTTTTACATGCGCTACGCTCCGGACGAGGACGGAAACTTCAACGGCCAGACGGGCTACGGCTACATTTCCCTTGAAAAGTTTGTCGACGGCTGCCGCGCGGTCAACGAGGGCCGCCTGAAGCCGGCGGATCTCGATGCCAAGGGACTCCCGACGCTGCGCAACACAATTGCCACGACTGCGATTCTGCATGCTGGCCGCAAGAGTATTGACGAGAGCCGTGAGATTGGCATCCTTATTGAAGATGGTGTGTGGAAGCTGGTATAAGAGTCGTGTGGTGGGGAATTGGCGCATTGTTTTCAGCAAGTGAACGTTGGCAGAGGACGCAAAATTGACAGAGCATATGAGATGGATACGATAAGTAACAGCTAAAAGTATGTGAGAAATCAAGTCTGTAATTTGAACAACTGTGATGATTCCCTCGTTCTTGGGTGGGGCGGCTTGAGGTGCCAAACTCCAACTTTTTCAACGCCACTGTCTCTGTTTCTCACATCAAACAACAGCCTTCACGTTTATCAAAAGCAGAGAGACTGGCTTCTACGGCTCCCTCGTCCATGTTTGAACTTTCTGATAAGCCGAGAACAATCTTAAAAAGAGGCCGCCGCACACCTCTCGCGTCCATCTGCTGGTCAGTATGGCGTCGCCAGCCTCGGAGCCAGACGCGGCATCCGGCCCGCGCCCAGTAGGCATTCACCACTCGGACATTTTATTCTCCAACGACCAGCAAATGTCCATGTCGGCGCTCATGTCTGGGCTGAAGCGCACCACGCTCACCATGCACAACCGCCTGCGCTCGATCCGGGCCGACGCCGAATTCGTCGCGCGAGCGGCCAGCGCCTTTGGCGGACCGAGAGAAGCAGAAGACGCAGTACCGTGTAATACAAGGAGACCTCTGATTGCGAATGAGCGCTGCGGGAGCTGGTACGTGCGGCCAGAGAACAAGGGCGGCAGCGCCTACTTTAAGAGCACCGACGGCCACGAGCGCGCATGGAAGTTTAGCACGCGCAGACTAAACCTCCACATTGTCGAGCTTGCCGAAAAGCACGACGGGTACGTTTTTTTTTTTTTTTGCACGTCGAATTGGGAGAGAGATTTCAAAGTATAAAAACGAGAAAGAAAAAAAAAGTAAAAGGCTCACAAACCGTATATATAGCGTCATCATTGTAGACTCGACGCGGCGGGGGAAGCGCATGCCTGATGCGCTGTCCACAACCATCCCCGTGTGGTGCGCCGTGCTCAACCGCGTGCTGCTCCCGCAGCACCCGATGTCCCAGAAGCTGTTCCTGCCGCCGTCGCTGCCGCCCACGACGCACGCGCAGATAGAAGCCCTGCTGCCGGGCTTTGTCGCGTCGTTGGAGGCGCTCACGCTGCGGCTGCCGCGCGGGCTGAGCAAGCCGCTGCGCCCGCTCTGGATCACGCAAGATTCTGTGCTGCCCGGGGAGGAAGACGGCGAGGACAAGGTCAGCAGCAGCAGTGTCATATTTGAGGACTATAGGCCCGTGATTTGCTGTACGGCGAGCTGTCGCGTCGTGGGCAGCGAGATGGAGGAGGGCGGGTATATACAAGGCGCGGGCGACGACACGGAGAACTGGGCGCACGGGCTCACGCCGCCGGTTTTTTGGGCACATGTGGATAGGTTGCTAGAAACGGCAGAGGCTGATCTACCGGCGCTGATAAAGCAGCTCGTGGAGCAAGACGCCGCTACGCATGCAGCGGCGACGGGCAGCGAGGCGCACACACAGCTCGCGCCGGGCATCTGCGTCTGCCCAACATCAGCCGCGACATCCCCCCGCGGAGAGGAGAGCAGCGAATGCTACATCCAGCTGCTCCCGTCGACATCGCCCCAGGAGTCGTGGGTCAAGGGCCCGCGTCTCATGCAAGTCGGACTGGGCAACAGCAAAGCCGGCAGCCGCAATCTCCGTCTCGCCCTGCCGCACATTTGCGCGTTTGCGCGCGAATACATGCGCGGCGGCGGCAACAACGAGAAAATCATCGTCGTCTCGTGCGATTCTGGCAAGGATTTTTCGGTAGGGACTGCGCTGGCGCTGTCGTGCTTGCTCCTCGACGATGCTGGATCACTGCGCGAGGAAGGGGGCGGCGGCGGCGGCGGCGCGCGGGTGGGGGGCTTTACAAAGACGCTGGTCAAGAGCAGGTTGGGCGGGTTCATGACGGCGTTTCCGGCGGCGAATCCTAGTCGGGCTACGTTGCAGAGCGTCAATAGCTTTCTGATGGACTGGAGAAATTAACTGCCTGTTGTGATATCTGGTAACTCTAGCCGATGAGATATATTCGTTACTAGGAAGAAAGTCTCACTTCTCCGGATCAACTTGTCGCGTGCTATTGGACTGATGTGTACACGAGTCAAGTTGGAAGAGCATATCTGTTTGGAAATGCTGCTCAAAGCGCCGCACTTGGTAAATCGCGACACTCGTAACAGCCCGATGGGATGCTACTACGATGACGTCAGTGTTCTATGAGGGACCGACAGCGGCGCGTAGAAAACACATGAAATCATCTGGGTTCACTGCCAAATCATATTGCTGTATTTATGCCTGCTCATGTTCTATATGAGGTACTCTGTACTGTGATGTAGGCGTCTTAGACGGCGCCGCTGGTAATCTTGTCCAGTGCTGCGGGAAACTCGGACCAGTCGCGCATGATAACGACAGCGCCCGCCTCGGTCAGAATCTTCTCCATATCGGGCTTGCGCGCATCCTCGTAGGGACCGACGTAGCCAATGACCTTGATGCCAGCGCGCGTGCCGCTGAGGGTGCCGCTCTTGCTGTCCTCAATAGCAACGCTCTGCTCGGCGGTGCGGCCGAGCTTCTTGAGAGCGTGCAGGTAGATGGCCGGGTCGGGCTTGCTGGTGGGCTTGTCGAGCGAGGTGGCGGCCGAGAAGACGACGTCGCCGGGAAAGTACTTGTCCTGGCCGACCTTTTCAATGGACGCCTTGACGCGGCGCAGGGCCGACGACGAGACGACGGCCATGAGGTACTTTTTGGAGGCGGCGAGGCGCTCCAGCTGCTCGTCGACGCCGGGGCAGGGCCGCAGGGAGGCGCGCAGCTTGGCGATGACGGCGTCCTCCTCCTTGGTGACGTACTTTTCCATGTCAGCCTCGGAGATTTGGATGCCGTGGCGCTCCTGCAGCGAGGTGAGCATGCCGCGAAAGTTTTGGCCGACAAACTCCTTGATGAGCGTCTCGCCGGTGAAGCGCAGGTTGACGTTGCGCTCCGCGTTGATCTGGTTGATGAGGTCGGCGCAGGCCTCAAAGGCGAGCTCCTCGGAGAGGACGAGGGTGTTGTCGCAGTCGAAGAGGAGGGTGTTGATCTATGCGGGCGGGGCGTATTAGTCTCGAATCAACAAAGATGGGCTCGGAAGGAGGGCAGTGAAATACTTCAGGCATGTTGGCGGCTTCGGTCGCGGAACTTTGGGATGGTTGATGCTGATGATAAGACGATGGAGGGGTTTGGCGGGGTAAAATGAGGCTGGGCGGGCTGGCGGCGCTGCTGATGTGCGTCAATCTAGAGAGTTGGAGTGACGTGTTAACTACCTAGTTGATATGATGTTGGAGCTGTAGGGGAACGTGAGCAATTAATTAAACATACCGGATGATTATGGATAGGAGCAAGATGCGAAAATATGTCTATGGCTGAGGGATAAATGCCAAATCACTCCAGGAACCGAAGAATCTCGATGATGAAAGAGGCGCCGGACAGACCCGTTGAGCCTACCTTACCTATAAATGCTTTTAGCCGTGCCACGCTTTTTTTCTTTAGCTGCAACCCCCACTGTAACCTTGCTGGCACGGTACCATTGTATTTATAGGCTTGGTTTTTTGCGTCAATATTTGGGCTGTAGTATGCATGAGAACAATGTCGCAAATCGAAGGAATGCATACATGCAAGGAGGCACGGGAAAGTCAACTAGCTGTCGCACTACGGCTAGACTCACACGGACGGGACGGGGGACATATAACAAGATGGCGGCTAGGCAATACTACCACACACCGTTCAGCGCAGAGCCATCAAATGTCATTTGTGTCTTGGTTGGGCGTTTATGTGCTTCTCCTAATGACAGCGCACGCCCAATCGTTGGTGTGTGGCCCATGATACTCTCATGTCCATGGCTACCAGTGCCACTTTACATCATAAATCATTTTTTGCACAGAAATCGCAGCATCTTTTATGTAGCAAGGAGAAGATGCATCCGCAATCATGAATAGGCGGTTGGAAAATCGCATCCGCGTCATGCACCACAACGACTCAGCTAGTTACGCCACGGCCTACGGGTCAACGTAATGATTGGTAATTTGCATCTCATAAATTTCCGTGCACGAGGGAAAAAAGTAAATAAATGCAACCAGCATGCATGGATATCTTTTCTAAATTCTATTCATAGCCCGTTTCAGAATCTGGTAATCCCAGCATCGTATAAACGCGCTCACCCTTAACTAGCACCGGGCCTTGCAGTCTTTTTCGCCTGGCTGCAATCAACATGGCTGTACGCTTACATCACAGCGAATTTGAGTCGGGTCACGTTGCAGGACCAGCCTCGGCAAAAGCATCGCGTCTAGAAGATGGGCACCGAGGCGTCCACCGAGTAGTCGACATTCTCCTCATATGTCTCGATACGAGCCGTCTTGGTGTTGAACAAGGTGTCCCAGAAGCGCGTCTGCTTTCCGTAGTTGTGGCTCTTCTTCCAGCCGGTGCGGTGGTGCAGGTCGTGGTCCTCAATGGCGAGTTCCATGTTGAAGTACTTGAGGAGCGGCGCCGCCGTCAGGGCCGGGGAGCCGCGCACGCGCAGGCCGCTGTGGCCAAAGAGCTCAATGAAGATGACGTACTCGTAGCAGATCCACGTCTCGTAGAAGCCCATGGGCAGGCCAAAGGCCTTGCAGCTGTAAAAGGCGAGGACGGGGATGACGACAATGTCAAAGAGCTCCTGCCAGCCGTCGGCATAGAGGGAGAGCAGTGTGTTGGGGTGCTTGGTCAGGTGGTGGGTGCGGTGGAACTGCCACAGCCAGGGGACGTCGTGCATGGCGCGGTGGTACCAGTAGAACCAAAAGTCCACCATGATGGGGTACATGGTGAGCTCGATGAAGAGGTAGGCCAGCGGCCAGCCGATGAGGGAGTCGGGCGTCTTGGCCGGGTCCCACGCCAGGCCAATGGCCATGGCCGGGCGCAGGGACGAGGTGAGGATGAGCGACGTTACAACCTCGCGGACGCGAATGTCGGGGACGCCGTCGCGCTCGTGCTTGTCGCCGTCGAGGTAGCCATAGATCTGGCCCAGCTTGCGGATGGTTTGAATCTCCCGGATCGCCGTCACGTTGAGCCACGCGCCGTATAGAGCGAGAGCCCAGCCCAGCGAGAGATTCTGGCCAGTGTAGGCGTAGTAGGCGTAGTGGACCAACATTGGTACGACGGCGTATGACAACACCCATCTGTGAATGTGGCTAGCTGATGAGTTGGGAACTTTGTCCGTCTTGGCAAAGACGGGAATAGGCGTGTCCCGATCTTGAGGATAAACAGCCAGGAGCTCGAAGAACCAGTGCCATACAGTCCAGGTCGACTTGTCAGCTTTGAACCATGTTGACTTGATTGAGTCTTTGGGGTTGCGCCCCACGGCGGTTGCCGTCACAGTTTCTGTCGACATTTCGACGTTGTCGATTTGTGAGCACAACTGTGTTGTGATGTATACTAGGTTAATAGTTCGTTGTCAAAACTGACTTGCAAGGAGATGTCAAGGGTGTGTAGCCTCTATAAGTATTAATTTTTAAACAGAGGTCTGAGTGTTACGAATAGTCCAAGTCCAAGTCTTTAACATGTCCAAACCCGCTACGTAATAGTTAAATCAGTGGGGTTGTAGGTATTCACATGCCAAACCCCAGACAGTACCTGAAATTGGTTGGGGCGGATGACTCCGGGGAATCGTGTAATCAAGCCCTTTCCCCGCTTCAGACACGTGAACGAGGCGAAAATCCCAAACCTGGCAAACTTGTATTGGCTTGAACTGGTGGTTTTACGTCAGGAACCCGAGCGCAATCGAGTGATTGCGTGGCTCTCTAGTCACTTGCGCATTACGCGAGGGGTAATTGAGGTAAAAAATACCCCCCCTTACTCCCCTCTCTTACTCCTTTGTCTCCCAACATGTTTCGTGCCATGTGCTTATACCAGTCAGCCGTGGGGACCGGAGACGGGTTGACTCCAGGCTCCTTTCCACCAGAACCTATAAACCTCTTGCTTTGCAAAAGAGTCCCCGCCAGTCCTTTGTTTGAGGAAGTAACCAGAAATGCGTGGACTCTTCTTGCTGTTAAAAAAAAAATTCTTTGAGAAATAATTTGCCACATATAATAGACATCAGGCGTCCACACCACTTCTTGGATACCCCAAGCCTGGATCGAGCGGCGGTGCGTCGACTCTAGGCCTCTTTTGTCGCGAGCTTTCCCAATTGGGCTACAAAGAGGGGTTATATAACTTTGAGCCTCGGCAGCAACTTACACATACACATACATGGGTGCACCATTTGCCGGGAGCGCCACGTCATGTTGTCAGTCAGCCCTGTGAAACTTGACGTTGCTGCAGTCTTGCAAGACGTCAAATTGGTGGAAAATTGACGATATCAGAAGGAGGCAAGTGTAGGCCTCGTACGTTGCTTATGAAGTGAGTGACGCGGTATTGTTGTAGTCTTCCTCCTCTTCTTCCTTGCCCACTTTTGAGAAAGGTTTCGCCTAGTTCTAGGGTGGTTTCTCTCTGGTGGCAGTTTTGCGTCTTGATTGCGTAATTTCTGTACCAGTCTGCTTGCAACATGCCAACGCAGGCTGTAGGCTTGCTTTCAATCTTGTAAACGAAGACGTTTCCTAATCTGTCGGCTGAGGCGTGAAGTATCGCAAAAGTCAGCGCCAAGTCAGTTAAACAGAAAAAAAAAGACTTGATGCAACAGCGCTGAGCGCACTCAGACATCGCGGTGGGTTGAAGCCAATCACACCAATGACAGACTCTGCTGCAAGAACATAGCTTGTGTCCATCCCAAGCAACAATGCATGTCTTTGATTTGCTCAGAAGTCGTAAGACCCATTTTAATGACGGTACCTATCTCTCCAAAAAGATTTCACAGAAAGCGCAAGTCCGGTAATTTCCACGCAAAGAGATTGGGAACCATCGTCTTCGTTGTGGCGTTTCCGAGAGAAGCCACAACCAGCCAGCTCGCCAGGTACGCGTGCAGCTCTTTGTGTCCAGTTTGAACTGATGTTCGCGAAAGAAGCCGCAGTCTGCTGCACGACATTTGGTCATTTTGGACTGCAGGCCGGTACACTCCGCCCGATAGGAGTTAACTGTGAGCTAACTCTGCTGCTAACTTTCACCGGCCCTTCCGATAGATAACTAGCCAACTGATGCTGCAAAGGTGGAGATGGTGCAAGCAGCCAACAGTGACGTCTTGCCGCTGGTTTTCGGTGGAATGAACCCATCTCAATGAATTTGGCTACAGCCCAGTTTTCGCTCTCTGAGCTTTCGATCAAGCAATTCGGGATCCTCTGCAAGGATTTCGATCAAGTTCAAGGAACAGCGCGCCGCAGGTCCAGGGAACGAGGAAAGTCGTCCGTTGTCTGTTTGTTGTCTTGTCGTCTTGGAGAGTGTCTCCTCCCTTGCAGGACGTTTCCGGCCAACCGGCACACCGAGACAGGACCACAAAACGGTTTACTTGACCACAGCCAAAAGAGGGCACAAATCATGTCGATCGCACCGATCGGGGGGGTTTTGCGGAAAATTATTCAGCCCGATCGCTGATGCAGGACGGTGCTGCTTGCTTGGGATCGCAGATGCAAAAAATGAATGACAATATCCCAAACTTTAATGGGCGGCGACCGATGCGAACCAACGGCTGCTATGACGCAGACCATCATCTGAAGAGAGCTCTGAACCCATCTTCCAACGTTTTTGCTGCGTCATAAGTTGCTGTGTTAAACTCTGTTTGCTCTAGAGAACTCCCCCTTCAGCTGGTTCTGCATTTCTCATCATCGCTTGGGCCGTGACGGCTGCCACTGATTGGAGGTAGAGGAGACACTTTGCTCCACGGCGCAGCTTTGAGGTCTGATGGCTCGCCATGGAGGGCTTAGTTTCAAACGGATGGAGGCAACCTACAGCGTGGACATGTCCAGAGTTGGAGTTAACGGCGAGTATCGAACTCGCAGCTACCGATGGATTGAGGAGCTGCCAAGCCGGATGATACCAGGCTCAACCTCTCCGTCATACCCGATGCTTTCAGCTACCTTTGTCTGTGACGTGATGTAAAGGTGCTCAAGACGATGATGCAAAGGGTGTATGCTAGTATATATATCCATCCTTGTTCTCGCCATCATCACATCTTATTCATCTTTACATCATTCCAAACATATCACCCATAAAGCCACATTTCAAAGACAAACACCAATTATTTACAATGGATAAAGCTAAGAAGGCCGTTTCCAACTTCCTGTCCAAGGATGGCAAACACGATACCACCATCGATCAAGATGTTCGCGAGCCCGTCGTCAAGGAGCATGTCCATCCTCAGAGACATGAAGAGATTGTCACCGCCGTCGATCAAGAAATCCACCAAGATCACCACCAGACTGTCGTGCAGCCTCTCGCTACCAAGGAGACTCTGTAAGCTTCCCCAGGCCACCAACATCTCTCTGAAGACGAGCAATGCGACTAACAACAGACTTGCAGCCCCGAGAAGCATACGCACAACCTGGCGGCCGTGAGTGAAAAGTCCGTCAACCACGGCAACGCGGCCGAAACCAAGGCCGCGCTGCAGCAAGACGCCTCGCAGTACACCTCGGAGCGCACCGTGCACGAGACGGAGTACAGCACCTCGACCGGCGCCGCCGTGACGGGCCAGCGCACCCACCACCACGTCCACCACCACGTGCAGCCCGTGATCCAGAAGGAGACGGTGCAGCCCGAGGTGGTGCACACGACGGTGCCCGTCCACGAGGTGCACCAGGCGGCGCCCATTCACCACGAGACCACGATCCTGCCCGTCAAGACGGTCGAGGAGTTTCTCGGCAGCGACAAGAAGAACCTGGCCGCGTCTGCGCCCCGCCAGATTGCCGAGTTTGACGGCTGCCCCAGCCTCAAGGACAAGGCCCTGCAGAAGGAGCAGGAGGCCAAGCACGGCGGCAGGGCTCTCACTGATGAGACGATGGGTGGTGCTGGTATTGGCAGCAAGACTCAGAAGACGGCGGGCAGCGGCCTGGGCAGCAACACAACTCAGGGCAAGCCTGTGCTCAGCGGTCACTAAACATCCTTTGAACGGATGTCACAATAGTTTATTGCGATTATTTCTTTAATAGTACTGCCAAGTAATTTGGCGTGTATAATACGAAGTGGTTTTCATTGCGATTACATGAAACTCTTGCGTGAAACATGCAATGTAGTGGCCATCAAGAGTATCGTCACCAGCAATCTTGAAAACACGCTTTCGTCCTCTTTATTGCATACACTACGCGATATGTGCTTCTTTCTGCTGCCATTGATATTCTAACCTTACAGTGGCGCGCGCCAATACCTACAAACCTCGACTCAAGCTCGCCGTACGCCAACAGCTCGGGTCACCAGCTATCCCAACGTCGTGGTTCACCATTAATCTGCGCAGTGCAATATGAGTTTCCAGTACAGAAAGCTGCATTGGCTGTGAGCGTCCTGGGACGTTGGGGCGTTTCTACAAAACCTCACTGCGCCATGTTGGGTGAGACGAAGAAACGAACCGCATCGGCGATTTATCTGAATCGTGTGTTATTGACTAATCACTTAATCACATTGCCCTGTAGAAATGACTCTCTACCATGAAAAAGTATTTCCCCCATTCTCATTGGCTGTCGGAATTGGTGTCATCGAGATGGCCGATCTTCATTGGGGACTGACTGAGGCGCGCATCGACGCATCGAGAACTTTGGGGCATGATAACGTCAAGTTGATCAAGTGTTGTTCGAGCTTGAGGGCACGCTTGGGCTGTTTTTTAAACCCAATAATGATATGGTCTTGAAATAGATGGTTTTCCCCTTCACCATGTGCTCAACAGGCCGTGCCTTTCTTGTGCCGCCGTCGACGGAAGGCGCAGCAACACGCCAAGATGATGATTACAACGAATTGCGACATCATCCGCGTGTATGCTTTATACCAGACCCTAACCGATTCTTTTTCATCCATATATTACTTTCTCAAACATTCCTGAATTCGCATTCCCCACAATCTTGTTCATGGAGTTCCATCAACACAAGTCTACTATTGACGGCCAAAATATATGCAACGTTCACGACAGTAGGCAATGGGAGAACGACTATTAGCAAGTATGCTATTTAATTCCTTGCTTGTTCAATGATATTTTCGCACGGCGAGATCCTTGAAAGGCCAATGGTCGCGTGCTCACTGCATTAGCTCGAATACCGGCGACGACTACCTTGATATGCTTCTACACAATGTGTGCTTCTACACAATCTGGGCATTATGACAGCAACCCTCATTACCCGCTTTAACCCTTGACCCTCACAAAAAGTGCACAATGACCGCTTCACTCTCCTTGACCGGCACGTCAACCACACCGCCCTGCACCGTCAACACATCCCCATCATTCCTCACGCCCTTGACCTCCTTTCCCAAGCTCTCATACGTCCACTGACTTCCCGCATACGTCACCGTCTTGGCGCGCGCGCTCGCGCCCTGGGGGCTCGTCAGATGCACCACCCTCACCTTTGCCACGCCCGCCGGCGCCGTGATGCGCACCTTTTGCGAGCGCCGCGTCGTCGAGCTACTGCTGCTGCTGCTACTGCTACTGCTGCGGCGGCACCTGCTCCAATACCCAAGGTTCACGACCGCAACGCGCCGCGGCGTGCCGGCCTCGTACGCCACATACGCCGACACGTTGGGCTCCAGCGGCACATTCTTGACCTGGACGGTGCCGGCGGCGCCCACAAAATCCGCCACAAAGGGCTGCGCGTAGTAGCGCGCAAAGACTTGCGCCGAGACGTTGCCCGACGCGCCGGGGAGCCAGAGGTTGGAGCCGCCGCCGGCGCGCATGGCCTGCTGGAAGTGAAAACGCGCGACGCCGAGCGATAACCCGTAGAGCTGGAAGTCAACCTGCCACAGCGCGGCGCCGAGCGTCGCCTGGGAAGCGTAGTCGGCCTTTTTGGCGCGGCTGCGCTGCGAGCTGCCCACCTCGGAGAGGACGTATGGCGTCCTCGTCGAGCCGCTGCTGCGGCTTGCGAGAAACTCGAGGTCATCGCGAAACACGTCGAGACGCCCGGCAATAGCGCCATGATTCATAAGCCCCGTCGCGAGCGAGCCACCGCCACCCTCCGTCTGGTAGTAGTGCCGCGCGACCGTCTTGACGGCGTGGTGGTTGTCGAGCCCTTGCTGGTAGACGGAGCGCAGGCTGATGGAGAAGACGTCCTGCGCGGGGTCCGCCGGGTGCGAGGCCGTGTCGAGCGCCTGAAACTTGCGCGTGCCGCGCGGCAAGCCGACGGCCGCGGCCACGGCGTCGCAGTAGTTGAGAAAATTGGCCACGTACGTGCCATTGTCCTGGCGGCCCTGCCACCGCGGCGGGCCGAGGCCCGTCGCCGGATACAAGTCGGGCTCGTTGCCCGGCTCAAAACTATGAATCCTGTCCAGGCCAATCTTGCCCGCCGCCGTTGTGGCCCAGCGCACCGCACCCCGCGCCATGTCAGGGTCCGCCATTGGCAGCTGGACAATGTACTGCGCGCTCGGGAAGCTGCCGGCCACCAGGTCCCAGTACGCGGGGCCAATCGTCAGCGCGCCCAGGTCCTGCTGCGCGCTGTCGTCCGCCTCGGCGCGCGGCAGCGCCGGCGCGGTCTGGTCCGCGACGAAGCGCGCATAGTCGGCGGCGGTGCCGCCGAGGCGAATGAGCGGCTTGCCGCCTGTCCGCGCAAAGATGCCATTGATCAGGTTCTGCGAAAAGACGTTGGGGGTGCCGTCGTTGTTGAGGGCGTAGTTGACAAACGAGGCCTGCTCAAAGGCGAGCCCGGGGAAGTCGGGGTCGACGTACCGAGACGGGTCAACCTGGATGCGGGGGATCTGCAGAGGCGACGTCTCATCGCGCGCGACGGCCGCGGCGCCGACGACGCCGGTCAGCGATAGAGCAGCGGCCAGAGCAGAGGTGTATCGGATTGCCATCTTGTGCACAAGTGTTTGGGAGATTGGAGCACACGCGACAGCAACGCCCGGAAGAGGGGAAACGCAATCTTATGAACCCGTCCGGGGTATAGGTTCGGGGTCAGCCCTGTCTTATTAGTTTATTGGTGATATTCCTATGGGATATTATTAGAACCGGCCGAAGCTAGTGCAGGTTGCTCGTATCGGGGGCTGGCAAGGGCTGGCAAGTAGTGGCGTCGGGTTGCATCAAAGGCACGTAGCTTGTGAGTTGGGCTGATAACAATGGCCGAGGAGAGGGGGGGGGCGATGTGAGCTGGTCAAGCCACAATGGCGTAGGAATCTATTGTCTTTTCCTTGTATGAATTCAAAGCTATCGTGGTCTGAGGAGAGAATAGCAAATTCCTGTGGCGGCGGGGCTGTCGGGACATGTCACACGACAGTCACACTGCAGTGTGACAGCTAACTATGGTGATAATTTCAAAAAGTACATGTAAATACTTGATAGCATAGTCGAGATAAAATGAGTGGCGCATCGTCGTGGCTCAATAAAGAATCCGTATACAAGGTACCAATGTATTAAATGACCAACGCCACCATACAAGGCGGCCGTTCGGCTATACTATGACAAGCTCCCATACAAAAGTAGTTCAACCGCCAAGACCAAGATGTAACAATCATATAAACAAAAAAAGGGGAAAAAAGCAACCTGAACGCCTTTCACTTGATTCATGTCTCCGCATCACCTCGCTTCAACTTTGCTCCGCTGTAAATGTCATTCCTTGCTAGTGCATAGCGCTCATAGAATCTCCTTGAGCTTGTTCTTCTGCGCCGCCGATAAAGTAGACGGGAAGTTGACCTTGTACTTGATGATGAAATCACCTCTCTCGCCGGGCTTTTTGCTCAAAGGCATCCCTAGACCAGGATAGCGGTCCTCGCTCCCTGGTTGAGTCGGCCCGCCTTTGTCCAGGTTGATCTGCTTGCCGTCGATCGTGGATACGGTTCGCTTCCAGCCCGTCAGAGCCTCTTTTAGATCGAGAGTGATGGTTTGAATCAGATCGTTGTCTTCTCGTTTGTAGATGGGGTGTGGTTTCTGTCCGGGTTGTTAGAGCAGGTACTAAATGAGGACGAGCGGCGGAAATTGTCTTTCTTACCTCTTCAACAACAAAATGCAAGTCTTGGCGGCCACCTTCGACTTGGTCGCCGACGCCACTAAACTTGATTTTAGAGCCTTTCTTGAGTCCGGCCTTGATAGGGACGCTCAGAATCTTGTCAGACTGGATGCGCTTGCCGGTTTCGTCGAATGTCTTGCGCTTAATCTTCATCTTCTTTTCGACGCCATTGAAGAGCTCTTCCAGTGTCACGGGGAGCGGTCGCTCAACAGTAGAGATTTCTGGTGTGCCGTCTCGTGGACGGCCACTGCCACTGCCTCTTGGTTTGTTACGACCAGGGCGGCCGGAGCCTCCGAATGATTGAAAGCCGTCAAAGGCGTCAAAGTCGTCACTCATACCTGGCATGCCACCCATGCCACCCATGCCGCCCATGCCGCCGGAGCGCATAAACTCCTGGAAGACGCGATCGGCACTTGAGAAACTATGCCCGCCAGCACCACCTCCACCGGTGGAAAAATGAAATGTGCGGGCGCCTGGGCCGCCGCCCATGCCGCCGAAGTCAAAGCCTGCGGGCATGCCACCTCCACCGGCAAACGGGGTACCTTGACCACCGCTGCCTTCAGGAGGAGGTGCACCACCTCTCAGCAGGAATTCGAGGCCATAGTCGTCGTAGATTTTGCGTTTTTCGGGATCCGAAAGAATCTCGTAGGCTTGTGAGCATTCTTTGAACTTTTCGGAGGCGCTAGGATCGTCCTTGTTCTTGTCCGGGTGCCACTTGAGAGCAGCTTTCCTATTGAACAAGTTAGTAAACCGTGCGAAATTTGAAATTTTGTTCGAGGGAATTGGTCGAGGCCAGAAGTCAATTCGAGGCGGGTTCGCAGCTGACAGCTTCTGTCCTTTGGCACTCTTTGCTGCCCAAGGCTGACTTTGATGGATGTGGCACCACTGCCCCGCATTGGCTTTTGAACGAGAAGTTAAACATACCTGTAGCCCTTCTTGATCTCGTCCTGGGTCGAATCAGGCTTGATATTGAGGGAATCGTAGAGTTTCGTTTCCTTGACCATGTTGTTTGACAAGAAGTGTGTGTATTTTCTGGTTGACGAATGTGTAGATTGATGGTAGATGAGGTCTGTTCCCTAGTGCCAGGGTCGAAGCGATGCTGGCCAGTTCGGTGACAGACCCAGATGGTTCGAGAACAGTCGATATCTTAATGTGCACTTCAAGATAAAGCAGTGGGGAATGGTTCGTCAGAAAATCGAATCGACAAAGTGTGTAGGATATATTTGTGGTGATGGACAGAGTATTTGAATGAAGAAGGAAGGAAGGAGGAGAAGAGAAGATGGCAGCGTGAGGCGCAAAGAAGTGAATCGATGTAATAGGTGCAGAGAGCAGTCAGTGGATGAGGTTTAGCGGGCTGTTAGCGGATAGGCAAAGTCCAAGAAGCCCATAAAGCCCCATCACAAGCCAGTCACGCCAGTGAAAGCCGCAGAGGGGCAGCTGGTTGTGCCTTTTTCATTGGTCAAGATGGCTGATACAGTGCAGCAAAAGCGGAACTCGCACCATGTGGGACTTCCCGTCCAAGCCATCCACCATCGTAGTCACTAGAAGATTCGCTGGGCTGCCCGCAACGTGATGCGTAGGTCAAGCAAGGTAGTAGCCGCTTGAGCTATGACGCAATTACGCAATTATTTGTAGAAAGGTCTGTCGCGAATTCATGGGTGAGAATTGCCATTCAACATGCAAGCTTGATATCCCAACGGTCGGCCGGTGTTCAACACTATTATTGCGCGGTCTTGGGCCTTTTCCCCGCGTCTTGGGAGCAAACGGCCCAATCATGCACATGTGACGGCCTTTGAGGCGACAAAGTCTGATTCGACACGTAGCTCTGCCAAGTGGTGAAAAAGGTAGTCAAGATGGTTGTGTCGATTATAGGGCTGCTGGTCAAACCAAGGAAAGTTGTGATTATTACGTCTGCCGAATACTAAAAGTTTGTCCTTCACGCGATCGGGTACAACGTTGTCCGAAATGTTGAAACAAAAGAACCCAATTGGAAATGTCGAATTTTACAAAGTATGAGAAAAACAGAAAAAAAGAAAAAAACACAGCCAAAGAAAAGTTACAGGGTTGCCGCGCGCTGGTATTTGTTCAACGTGGCACACTCAACCGCCCTGCGTTTCGAGACGGGATTCTTAGCAAGCTCTTTACTGGGAAGATTCCTTCAAATAAAACGCCAAATTGAGACCAAATCATTGTGAGCGACCGTTTTTCGTCATGTCACGCATTCCGCATCGTACTCATCAAATTCGAAACTGCCAATCCTCATCATGTTTCCGAACTCGTAGCAAACGTCAGGATGTAGCTGCTGCTGCCTGAATAATACACTGACCACTACGCATCTACTTGAAATCAAATGCAATTATGCTTTCGCCCTACACTGACAGGCCGAATCTCCAGAGTCTTCATATTGTGATGTTGGAGCAGCCCCTCTGGTAGATGAGCCCGAGCTGCGTTTCCTATCCTTCTGTACGCATCTGCATCGACGAGAGTCCCCGTGCCTTGTCGGAAATCAAAATTTTGCCGTTCTCTATTCCAGATAAAGGCGGCTCCGTCGACACCCTCTAGCTCCCAGCGCACAGTTGTCAGCCGGACATCTGGCTGTGCGCCGACCACGACAAAGACGACGCGGAGATCCATCCACGTCTCTACGTCGGGGAGCTCTTGTAGGAGATCGGCCCGCATAAAGAAGGACTCGGACACTGCGAATCTAGTGACATTCGGGTGGATTTCCACATTTCGATTATAAAGATCACGACGACTCATTCGATGACTAGGCTCATTACGAAACTCTCGCCATTTCTCATCAGAAATATATAATGCATCCGAGTCACAGTTGAAAGAGCGCGTCATGATGTGATGATAATGATGCAGATTCTTCGTGTCAAACCCCTGTTATTGTATATTTATCAGCTATGCTATCTTTTGGAGAGTTGTGCTAGTCCAGCATACTTGCTTCTCGAGCCAGTCTATTGCGATACTGCGTGCCTCTCTATTGACCGAGACAAGCGGCATTTGAAGGCGGATATCACTGCCCAGCAGATCCGTGCGGAAATCCATGGCCATTTCACCAGTCTCCGGTATATATCCGGGGTCAGATGTTTTCAACCTGCGCGCGCACCAACAGCCCATGTTTCTATAGAAGAAGAGGGATGGCCCAACGTCGTCGGGCAGCGCCGCACGCCAAATCTTGTTGCGCAGTTCCGGGGCAAGGGCCGCAAAGACGGTGAATGATACCGTCATCGTGCGATACAGCTGAGCCACGTGCCGTGAGGGTCCGAATATCGCACGCCGAAGAAACAAGTGATAAAGTAAATAGTAATATCTACTTTCTGTGTGGGTGTTGCCAAGCGCCAGCGAGAGGGGCGATGCGACCGTGTGGCGCAGCCTGATGCAGTATCAGGTTATCATGCTTTGCATGCCTTCTAAAAAAGGAATAAACATCACTTCAGTACACTGTTACACCATCGTTGGGGTTGGGTCGGCGACAGTGCAAAGAAATACAAGGTGAAAAGTATCATTCAGCTCTCTGCTGATGCGATTTCTCTCTCTATGCTACTTTGGTTTCCAAGTATGCAATCATCATACCCTGCCCCAAAGTTGAGCAATTTCTGGATAGGCACACAAGTTGCGATTTCGAGTAAAGGTGGCGCTTAAACACCGTGGTGGGAGCCGTTCAGGCTCAATCACGCCTCCCTATCCGTAGTTAACTTGTGATACTCAAACTTGTCACCCCTCAAGCAAGATTTCATGTAGGCCAGGTACTTTTCAAATTTCATGTCAAATAATTCGCAATCTCTTTTGCAACTGCCAGCTCTCTCAGTCAATCTACTGTCGTTTCAACAGAGTTGGCTGCAGCCTGACCAGACTGAGTCTAATCAGTTCGATAGGTCTCTATGAGTCGTTGGCTGATATTTCTTGAAACTGATTCCCCAGTTCCTTGGCGACGCAAGCAAAAGAAATCTTATCATACTGAGTACTCTCGGAAGACGTGTGTTTAACGCATTTGGCAAGCTTCAGAATCCCTATGTCGTTGTTATTGACGCAGGGCATCGGTACAGCAACGAAGACGCTCTCTTCAATGCTGCTATCAGGTCGCTGGGATATGGAGCCTCGCTCGTTCCAAGTGGCATGCCAGTGTTCAACAGGTGGGACTATGGGAAGGTGATCTTGCTCCCACGAACGACCTCTCTACAGTCCTTCTCACCTCAGAGTGCTAAGATTTTTAGTGTTGAGTAATCAGTTCAAATGTGCAAGAGAAATAAGGCGACTGAAAGTTCTGTTCGAGGCCATAACTAGGTACCTTGGGCAACGTTTATTTCAGCCCTGAGGCCAGCAGAAACCCTTCGATTAGGACTTTCTGGGTTGGTGCGACAAATAGGCTAACTTTTGAGTGTAAGCAGCTAATTAAGTGGTGGAGGCCAATTAATACATGAGAGCATAATGATCATCAAGGCGTTTAAAAAAGGAGAATGAGAGTACGAAGACACTAACTAGTCCTCCGACTACTGTACATTCCTGTCAGTCTCTGTTTGTTTGTATTAACTAGTAGATGTGCAAACTAGCTGCTTTAGGGTATGTGCTGTCGTTGCAATACGTCGTGGATGTCAGGGCCAAATGCCACTTGATCCGTAATCAGACTACGAAGGTCAATAACTAAGATATTTATCTTTGAAATGACTGAATATATGTCATTTCGATTTCCTTTGTTAGTCCCCGGTGGTGAGGTTTTCCCTTGACTACCGTTATCAACATCCATAATTGAATTTACATATAAGCGGAGGGAAGAGCCGCCGAGCGTGATCGATTCATCACCACACTATTTATTGGATAAATGCACGGTCAATTGAGTTCCCAATTTTAATTCAAGAATTTCATTTACAATACATGGCCTACGTCCTCGATTCCTTACCTAGGTAGGTAGATATCGCAGCTTGGCTGGCAGTGGCGAAGGTCGCTGTGGGTCTCGACGCCTTAGCGGCCGCATCTGTAATCGCCAACTTTTCCATTTTCAACCATCAATCGCGTATGCCGCAACAATCTCTTCAACATCGCACTCTTCGCAGCTCCTCTCTAGCAGCGCACGTATTGAACCGCGATACAGGTCTCCAAAATGGCCGACCAAGAGTCTCAAGGGGCCGTGGTTGCCGCCGCCGACGCCACCGCTCCCGACATGGACACGCAGCCCGCAACCTCTGAGACCGCCGTCGTCGCCGCGCCCACGACAGGCAAGAAGGTTGTCAAGAAGATGATCCGCAAGAAGAGGAAGCCAGCGCGCGTGCAAATCGACCCCTCGCTCATCACGTCGGAGCCACCACCCCAGACCGGTACCATCTTCAACATTTGGTACAACAAGTGGTCCGGCGGCGACCACGACGGCAACGCGCAGACCAAGGCCAAGGGCCGCTGCAACATTGCCACCGACGCCGGCTACACAAAGGCCGACAGCCTCACCGGCAGCTTCTTTTGCGTCAGCTTCGCGCGCGGCATTTGCGCCAAGGGCGTCGACTGCGACTACCTGCACCGCTTGCCGGGCGTGTTTGACATTTTCGGGCCCAATGTGGACTGCTTCGGGCGCGACAAGTTTTCCGACTACCGCGACGACATGGGTGGTGTGGGCAGCTTTATGCGCGTCAACAGGACGATATATATCGGTCGGATACACGTGACGGATGATATTGAGGAGATTGTGGCTCGCCACTTTGCGGAATGGGGCCAAATCGAGCGCGGTATGTACAGCTGCCGAGGTACAAGGACTAGTGGAAGCTAACCGATCATATCTAGTCCGCGTATTAAACTCGCGGGGTGTCGCATTTGTCACATACTCAAACGAGGCGAATGCGCAGTTCGCCAAGGAAGCCATGGCGCACCAGTCACTCGATCACGACGAGATCATCAACGTCCGCTGGGCGACGCCCGACCCGAACCCGATGGCCAAGGCCCGCGAGGCACGCCGCATCGAGGAGCAGGCCGCCGAGGCCATTCGCCGCGCCCTGGGGGGCGAGTTTGTCGCCGAGATTGAGGGCAAGGACCCCGAGGCGCGCAAACGCCGCAAGATTGAGAGCAGCTACGGCCTCGAGGGCTACGAGGCGCCCGACGAGGTGCACTTTGCGCGAGGCGCCCATGCGGTGAACCCGCGCGGGCGAGAAGGATTCGAGCTCGAGGACCAGCAGCGGCTGATGATTGAGAGCGGGGAGGCGTTTGCAGAAGATGAGGCGCAAGGGCAGCAGCAGACACAACAAGAGGAGCAAGGCGGAGGAATCTTTTCGGGAACCACATTGGCAGCGCTGAATCGAGCCAAGGTCTCGGTACCGTCGAACCCGAAAACGTCGGCGGCGGGACCCCTTGTATCATATGGGAGTGACAGCGATGACGATGAATAACGGCGTTTTGTCAAGGGTTTATTGCTACATATATAGGGAAAGGATACTTTTGTCTAATACAAAGCGACACGAGTCATGATATCACCAAAGCAAACCTATTACTCCCATATCCCAACACCCTGGGTATATAATGCCATCGAGTTCCTCCATTAGCTATTAAAGATGCGTGAATACAAGACCTCGTGCCTTCCAACCCACAAGTCCATGACCGGCACGCTCTGCCCCGCGTCCTCGACGGGCGTGTCCCACTCGCGATCAATAACCGCATTGATCATGCTCTGCACCTTTTCCCCCGCCAGCACCTTTTGCGCCTGGTACGGGCCAAACATGCTCGCGCGGACCGCCGCCGACACCAGCGCCTTGACGTGGCTCAGCATGAAGACGTAGGCCGTCTGCCGAAGACTCAAACCCACCAGCGCGCAGACGGCCCCAAACAGCGGCGCGAAATGGCCCGACGCGAGCGGCACGTCCATCCCACCGCCTCCGCCGCCGCCGCCGCTGCTGCTGTTATTCTGGCGAAGAAGCGCAGAAAAGTCCCGAAGCACGTCCATGTCGCCAGAAGCGCAAACCCGGGGGGGCATGGTGGCGCAAAAGGAACGCTCCCAGATGGAGAGCAGGGCGCGGCCCTGGGCAGTGCTGGCGCGCCGGCCGACGGTGCACACAATGGCGGCGTCGAGCTTGTCGTCGAGGCCGGCGAGGCGCGCGGGTTGCCGGTGCGCGGCGAGGACAAAGGGTAAAGTGGTCGAGGCAAAGGATGAGAGGGAGAGGGGGAGAAAGGTGGAAAAGGTGGCGTCGGCGCGTCGGGGAGTGTGCGCGAGAAAGGACTCGAGCCCAGAGGAAAAGGCAAAGGAGCCGACGGGGAGCTGGGAGTCGGAGAGGAGCAGGAGAAAGTGCGTGGAAAAGGTGTCGGTGGCGGCTGAAAAAGAAAGGAGAAAAGAGAAGCAATTATTCAGTAAAAGAGTTTATTAAATGAAGAAGGGAGCAAATTTGATTAAATAAAAGAAGACGTAGTAGAGGAGGGGTGGGAAATGTAGTGAGGGCATCTCAACAAAACTTACTAGAGACCCGGGGCGGGATTCCGATTCCCACGGTAAGCTGGGCGACACCAGCATCCGGCAGCTGCCCTTCCTGCTTGTCGGCGTTGGCGGCGCGCAGACGGCGGCGCGCCGCCCGCAGCTTGGCTTCTAGCTGCGCAATCTCATCCTCAATGGCGCTCGTGTCGGCAATGGTGTCGCGCGAGGCCATGTGCCGCAGTGGGAAAAAGGTGTTGAAGAGAAGAAGAGAAAAGACGGGTTGAGTCGTCAAGGGGGGGGTGTTTGGTTGGCTGGGCTGGCAGGCTTCGCCGAAATCGCTTAACTATCGGTCAAGTTTACCGGCGCGGGCACCTCCGGCCGGGGAGCATACATCTGCGCCTACCATCATGTTTCACGTTTATTGTCTAGTTTTTTGTCATCACATTGTCAAAATCTCTCGCGATGTAGTGCTTTGGTCACATCATAGCCACGCGACCAACCGGCGAAAGGGCGATGACGCATTTCAATACCAATACTCATTGTTATGGCGTACCGTCTGATACTCACAAACGCCCCCAAACTCCTGGCTATGATAAAATACATTGCTACCCAGAAAAAAAACCACCTCGCAGTTTGATTCAATCCTGTCAACTACCGAATGGGCTGTATGTTCTCCTTGTCCAAGCTCCGCGCCCTTGCTCTCTTCTTTTCCGCCATGCGCTTCTCGATGCGCGCCAGCGCCGCTGCTCGGCGCTCCGGCGGCAGGTTGATCCTTCCGGGAATCGAGATGCCTGGGTGGCCCTGCCCGCCTTCCTCCGGGCCGCCCAGCTTAGCGAAGCGACTCCGGAGCAAATCGATCGCGTCCTCATCATCTGACGTGCTGGGCCGTCTCTCGCGCCCTGCATGCTCGTCCTTGGCGGGTAATGCCTTCTTCTTGGTCGCGGCTGGTGTCACGCCGCCATTCTCTATCCGACGGACCACGTCCTCGCCGAGGTAGTCGAGGTTCCGCGGGGGCCTAGGCACAAACTCTTGCCACTGGCGTCTATCGTCTTCGACTTGGCGTGTGTTTCGTGCGGGTCGGCGCTCGGGGCTCGGTGGCGCATCTTCGCGAAACTTCTCTCGCAGCGACCGTGGTTTTTGCTCCATGGAGGAAAGCTGTGGCTTGCGACGCTGATCTGTATCCAAGCTTCGCCGAGGCTCGGCCGGAACAATTGGATCCTTCAAATCATCGACGCCTACGAGGGCAGTGTTTCCAGCCGCCTCCCAGGTCAGAGGTAGGGGCTTCTCTGCTTGTGTAGATTTGAGCGTCTTGATGACCTTCTTTAGCTCGGCAATCTTGGAGTGCGCGCGCTCTAGGACGGCACGAGTATCGGCGTCGTGGGTTGCTGATTCCTCCCTGAAAGAATCAAACTCAGATCTAAGGACCAGCAACTCTTGATCCTTCTTCAACGATTCCTCCTTGAGTGCGCGGAGTTGGGTGCGCAATTCCTTGGTACGTGATGTTTCGTTGGGTGCGTCGGTCGCGGGTCTGGATTGTTCTTGAGTCGCTTGCAGTTTCGCCTTGAGCGAAACAACCTGATCGCGCAGTGTCCCCATTTCTCGTAGCTGGCTCTTTGCTTGTCGCAACTCGCGCTGCGTCTCGGCAAGGGCTTTATGAGTCGCGGGCGACGCGTTCCCCTGTCGGCGCCGCCGTTGCCCATCAGCCCTCTGCTCTCTGTCGCGCAGTGCTTCCTCTAGTTCGCTCTCCAGTTTATGCACCTTTTCTCGGTATTGCGTAGCCAAGGTTGTCTGTGAGGCCAATTTATCTAGCAACTCGACTGTCGCGTCGCCGTCTTCTGCTTGTCGCGCAGAGGCAATGTTTGACTCGTTTTCAGCAATCATCTTCTCCATTTTGAGCACCTTGAGCTGTTCGTCGCGCAGGCGCTCAACCAGCTGCATCGTCTCGGCATCCCGTTGCTTGGCATAAGATTTTGCAAGTTGCTTATACTTGAGCAATTTCTCAAGCTCAATCCTGGCATCCTCGTGGTATTTTTCGAATTCTTCCTTCCAGTATTTGCCAGACTGCGAGTGCGGCTCGTTGAGATCGATGGTCACGTCGTTTATCATCGGTTCGCCATCGTCATCCTCTTCCCATTCGTCCTCTTCGTCTGGTTGGCGGGAGTCAGCTGCAGTAGCAAGCTTTTCCTCGTTTTCTTTGTTCATGTTTGCGCTGTTCTCTTGTCTGCTTGCCGGATCTTCTGGTTTCGTCGCAGTATCCTTTTGACCAGGAACATCGTATCCGAAAGATACACGCTTGCGCCTCGTAGCTCCGGTGCCAGGTGTCAGGAGAATGCCGGCCAGTTTCGACGGTGTGCTTGAATCTTTATCGGTGTTGGAGCCCGTTGCGCTTCGTCTGGCACTTCGTGCAGGTCGAATGTCGTGGCGTCGGGGTGTGCCAAACAAGGCACTTTTGAATGCTCGCGCAGCGAATACGGGGGCCGGCGTGTCGGGTTGCTCGACGTGCGTCGTATCCTCTGCAAGCTACTTGGTTAAAAACTTCTTCGAGTCACATCGAAAGATATCGCGAGTGCATTTCTCGTTGAACATACCGGCGTCATCGACCGTTTGCGACGCGTTGCCACCGCGCTTGAGCATCCAGCCAAGCATTCTGCTATGTTGACGCCTGCGATGGCCTAGTTTGGAGAGGAAAACGGGAGCAGCTCTGCAAGTACAGGAATTTATACATATATATGCATTAGTGATGACCTGTCAGTTGAAGGAAGCAACATGCGTGGCTTTTGCATGAGTGCGAACGTTGGTTGCCATGCAATTGTTTACTTGCAGCAGCTTTGTATGTTTTGTACTAGCGCGTGCCAGGGCGCGACTCACTGGAGTGCAGGCACAAATAGTGGTGCTGGACCTGATGACGCCCTTGCTGCAGCGCTCAACTGCCATCAGTTGCGGTAGCAACAGTCTTTTTTGCTTTCAAGAATATGATCAAATCAAACCAAAGGTATCTGACATCTAAATGGACAATAATGTCACTCGATTTTTTTTTCTTTTCCCCTTTTGGGTTTACTTAGCCCTCTAAAGCTCCTACACCCGCTTCCTCTCACTACGATCGGATGAAGATATAATCTATGGTGTGATTCTGGGTAAAAATAGGAAAAAAGCCCGACTTTCGCATTACATAGGGAAGTAATTTGACGACACTTGAACAGAGCAGGTCATTGAGAGAACGTTGTGCGTGACATTCCAAAATTGTGTCTTTACCCTGATATGCTTGGTCTTTCCAACTGAAGGCTGATAACATGGTTTGTGGCCGGCTTGCTCACAGCTGTCCGCACCAAAACCAGCACTCCTTCTTTCCAACCAACCAGAAGCCAGAACACAAGCTGCAAGAAGCTCCACTTCCAGACGTCAAATGGCCGTCGATGGTGGCACGCCCAAGCGTTTTTCCAAAGCAACTTGCCCCAAATCATCGAAAAGCCATTCCTTCTCCGCGACAATTATCCGCTTCTGCTCCTATCAATCAACGTCACATTCACCCTCCTCCGCAACGCCACTCTCTCCAATCTCTCGATTTCGTTTCTTGGTTCTCGGTTGTCGCAGCATCCCCAAAGGCCCCCCCCCCCGGCAATCGTCATCGAAATCTTTTTTTAAATCTTCTGCCACGTTTCTCACACATTCACGCCCACACATCATGTCCGAGAGACCTGCTCATCGAGCCGGTCGCGGAGGTCGCGGCGACGGGGGCCATCACCGCGGCGGTGGCGGCAGGGGTGGAAGCTCGCGCGGCGGCGGCGGTGACCGCGGAGGACACCGCGGCGCTGGCAGCGGCGAGGGCGGCGAGAAGCCTAAGAAGGAGAATATCTTGGACCTGACCAAGTATATGGACAAGCAAATCACCGTCAAGTTCAACGGAGGTCGAGAAGGTGCGCAACTTTGGGAGAAGCCTGTCGAAGGGAGATGCATAAACTAATTCGGTTGGGGGTCGCAGTGATGGGCACGCTCAAGGGATTCGACGCGTTGATGAACCTAGTCCTCGACGACGTGCAAGAAACCGTACGAGGTATGCTTCAGCCTATTTTACCCCCTTCGACTTTTTGCTTTGCGATGGAATACATACTAACTTGCCCCCCCTTCCTCCTTTTGCCGATGGAATAGATGAAGACGGCAACGAATCTACAAGACCTCTCGGCCTGGTCGTCGTCCGCGGTACCCTTCTCGTGCTCATCTCCCCCGTCGACGGCAGCGAGGAGATTGCCAACCCCTTTGCCCAACCCGACGACGAATGAACCGCAAAACCACATCTATACCCCCCCCTAAACCCCAACTTGACGATTCATAAAATAAAAGGGGAGAAGTCCAACGACATGAGCAGAACGCGCACTCATTGACAACGCTCTTCTCGCTCGCGACGACGCGGGAGGAAGCCCATCAGCTCTGAAGCAAGATAATGGCGCGTGTCGCACACTGCTGGATACCACTGGGCGCAGCTATGACGGAAGTTTTTTTTTTGCATCTATACCGAGGCAGAATCAAGCAAAGAAAAAAAAAGGAAGTGATAATAGGCGGGCAATGAATGAGACCAAGTTACTGCCAGTCCATCTTAAGTGGCATGGGGAGGACAAGGCTGCTGATGATATAAAACGATGAAGAAATAGTAATAAAAAAATCAAAAATGTTATATAATTTCCTCGTGTTTTATTACGCAGGCGAGTAGCAGACAAGTAACAACACTCGTCGTTGGTCATGGCATCGGTGAGCAACTACAACTTCCCCTACTCTAATGCTCGCACCTCATTCATCCGCATTGCGTCCATGTACCCCCTCAACCTGCAGCGCTGGCGCTGGCACTGTTGCGAGAACAGCTTGCACAAAAAAAAATCAATACACGCGCTCTCTTGAAAATCCAAAATAATCACGTCATACGCGCATGCACGCCAGGCAAAACGTCTCATGTACTTCCTTCTCAAAACCGACTTCAGTAAACGGTCCAGTAACGCGTCCTTGGTATATCAGACCTTGGCCAGCGAGACCTGGGCCAGCAAGCCCGATCTCGCTCAAAGGAGTCATCCTGCTCCTTCTTGTGGCTTTCTCTCAAGGGGTTCAACTAGATGCCCCTTCCTTGCTTGCTCTTTTGCAATTCATTGAAAGCGCTCCCAAGCTGCTTCTTCAGCTCTTTGTAGCTGACAATGAAAACTGTCTGCTCATCCCGACTCGTTAGACAAATCTTCTCGTCCGTCCCCGCATCAAGCTTGTTGAGGTTGCGCAGCATGTGACCCATGTCCAGCACTGGGTTGTTGTTACTATCCACCTGGTGGAATACGTGGTCACGGAAGAGCTTCAGCATGTAGCGCTCGCCATTTTCTGACCATGCTCGATCTCCATCAAACTCTGGCCGCTCGTTGATGGTGCCGAGCTTCATTAAAAGTCGTGCGACACGGCCATTCTCGAGCTCCCGGTAGAGCTCCGCATTGAGCTCATCTGCCAGGTGCTGGCTCTGGTCCAATGTGGTCACAATATGGCCTGCAACACCTCGGATGAATTCATCGATTGTCTTTTGTGCAGGTGTCTGCGCTGGCGTGAAAAGCCAAATGATGGTGTCGCGAAGCTCTGCTGAGTACGTTCTGCTCATCTGCTCTAGAGATGCTGTGATGTTATTTAGATGCACTGGGAGGGTTCCAGTAGCCAAGCAGAGTATAGTGCGGCCGAATTGTACAAAATCGTCTTGTTGTAGCTCGAGGAGGGGACGACGATTTTCGAATTGCACAACATCAAGAATAGAACAAGCGTTCAGACGGATGCGGTTTTTACCTGTCAGCAGGATCTTGCTGACATCAATGCATCTGGCAGCTAGATTGCTCGAATGAATAGCCTTGAGTGCGTTGGCAATTTGTGAAATATAACCCCAAAGCACGGCCTCGGAGACGGGTGACTTTGGCTGGTATCGTTGTCCATGGACAGGATTTGCAGTCAAATGATGTTCTGCCAGTGACTTGGCTAAAGGGTGGTAATCTTGCACAAATATGAGGGAACTGTCACCAAAGGCTCTCGAGGTAAAGGCATCGTGAATAGTGACAACGTTGGCATTGTCAATTCGTCTCCATTCTTTGACAGATCTGATCGCATGCTCATTCGTAAGCCTGAAGCCTTCGATGCGGCGCAGGGAGTAAACATTGCCAGTTTTGGATGAGGTTCCCTTGTATATCCAGCTGGGGTATCCAAAAATGTTGACATTCTTGCGCTGGGCTGTTGTGTCGAGTGCAACCAGTGAGTGGTAGTTGTCCAGCTGGGGTAGTTGTGAATTGGGCATCACTTGCAGCGACGCTTCCGATTTGCGCTGCATCTCTTCTCGCAGCTTGTCGGGGATGAAGAAGTCATGGGTGACGCGGTGATACTGCATGAGGTCCTCGCGATGGGGTCCGACAGGCGCATACAGGTGATATTGTAGTGGCTGTGGTGGGAATTGGCTTCCTTGGTAGAATTGATGCGCCGCGCCGGCCAAGGTTCCATGGTTCTCGGCGTATGGATTGAAGGGCGCGGCGCCTGGAAGACCTTGAGTGACGGTCCCCATATTGAAGGGATCAAATGATGGAGGTCCATCGGCAGAGCTTCCGTTGGTGGAGGAGGCATTGGGATCAAAGGGCGTAAATTCGCGAATGGCGGCAGGGTTGAAGACGGCGGCATCCCCTTCAGTCGAGTTGCCAGCTGTTTCTATCAGAAAGAGAAGGTGCTGCAGGCGATATCGCTATACGTACCTATTCCGCGTGGAGTAAAAGATGGCGCATTAGCAGCCTGAGATGTAAACGACTTTTTGAGAGCCGCCGTGGGGCCGAGATTGGCCGGGGTAAAAGACGGCGACTCGACATTTAAAGATTTCTTGGATCTATGGTTGATTTCACTCATTAGTGGGAGATGGGAGAGGAGCGCCCCGACAATGGACGGCTGTAAATATGATGGTGTCGAATGCGCTGGGTAGGGGGTAGGCGTACTGGTCTTGTTGGTTTTGGTTTTGGCTGTTTGCCTTGTGCTGGTCGTGTGAGAAGGTGCAGCCCTGATCTTCGTAGCGACAATGGCCGTATATCAGAACATTTCGGCAGAGCGTTTCTTTATTTTCTGGTCCGCATGAGCGATTGTCGTGCGACATTCTTGGTCATGATCTCGCACGTACCTCTGGGTTTGACTCTCGGCGAGCCGACCTGGCGCCGCAGCTCGTTGGATTGATACCGGGGGGCCGCCATATTCGACTGATGCGGATCATGTGATTACTTCTGCATCGGAGAACAAGATTCGTTAGCATAGAGTCGGAAATGCAGCATCATTTGAGTCGCAGCAATTTGCGCAGCCAGTTGGTCTCTCGGGTGTTGGGTTTGGCGATCGGGGCGCAGCGCGGGCAGTCAGCGTCGGGGCATCATACTCGGATCGTGTAGTTATCAGCCATGGTTCAATTGATGGCGGCGACGCGGCGCCCATGAAAGAAAACGGCCGAGGGCCAGGATCGGAGGCGAGCTGGGATGCCGATTGCCCAAGACGAGGCACGGAGAGTCGGACGGCGCGAGGTTGATGCAGTGGGGGAAGACGCGAGCTGTGGCGGGGATACGTGGGATGCTGGCTCTCCGAGTTGAGCTGCGTGTCTCTCTGCACACCGGTACCGCTGGGCGAACTAACTAGTTGGCAGTTGGCGGTACACCCGTTGGGGGTGGCAAGGTGGGTGCGCCAACACGTCCACAGGCGGTACAGGGTAAGTCGCACAGATTCTGCCAAAGCCCACCGCCCACATGTCCTGACAGCGCATTTTAGTCTCCCGCCTATCGCGGGCCACGGCAGCCGCTTCAATATATCTCAGGGTCTAATGCGGTGCTACATCCCACAATTCGCTCTTCTGAATGGTGCCTGGCTGATCTGGCGCAATAGCCAACGTACCTAGATCAACGCCACGAAAACCAAACAAAACAACAACAGCCAGTGGCCACGCTGCGTCCCATCGAAAACTGGGGTCACTTGTATATATTTCTACGTGGCTTGTGTCTTGATCCATACTTTAAGTTTTCGCCAGCGGCGCCTCACACAGTGACACTGCCTCATATCGTGAAGATGCGGCTAGACAGCCGCCTCTCCCACGAGTCACTTTCATTCATTCGCGGTCCTTTCTGCGCCCTCCATACCCTTTTATGTCAGGGGGGCCATTCAGTCCATCTTTCTCATCTATTGTGTTGCCCTTTCGAAAAGCAACACCTCTTTCACGCTGGCCCGTGTTCACGACACATCAACAGGAATGTTATTCATGTGAAACAATTTTAGACAGAAATCTGCGCCTATATCTACTTTTCCTTCTTGTCAAAAGCTAAAATTGGCGATGTTGGCCACTTACGTATTTAGATGGCTTATTTCGCCCGGACTGCACGCCAATGTCAGCCATGGAACTCAACTGTAGTTGCGAATAGGAACGCCACAAAACACCGATGGATTATTATTTTTCCCCTTGTCGAGCCTCAGCATATAATCTTCCATACGTTTACTTCCGTCGCATTGTTCTATGGTTTCTTTTACCTTGTCCTTTTATACGAAGCATCTTCGAGCCCCAGTCGACACATTGCCCTTCATTGATTCAAACCATCTCGACAATACTCACAAGGTCTTGCTTCTACCAGCTTTCAGCAGCCTTCTATTTTCGAGAGCCCTCTTTGTGCCCCCCTAATGAAATCTCAGAGGAAACAGTCTCGAGCTCGCGCAAAGGTCCGGAGCAAGCGCAGACGCGATGCTCGAAAGAACTGCGATGCAGCTCCAAAAAAGGCCAAAGCCATGACGAAAAGATGCCCCGTCCTGAAAAAGAGCACGTTTATGAGAATGCTTCATTCCCATGCCATCTGGGAAATTGCTAGCCATCTCCCGCTCGTCGACCAGCTTTGGCTTTCCAGGACCTGCAAAGATCTGAATGAGACTATGCGTTACGTACTACGTCGTAACGCTCGTTACGCTTTTAATGAAGATGTCTCGGAGGCTCTCGCGGTACTTGCCTCTGAGCAGATTGATAAGTGGGCGTGCGGACAGTGTCGTAGACTACACTGGGTGAATTACCAAGACACGCCTCATCCGTCCACCTCTTGGACTTCTCACCTCTACAAACCGAATCTCTTCTCCGTTCCCGACCATAGTGCATACAGTGTCGGCCATCATCACGTCCAGCTAACATTAAAGTACTCCCGCCGTTTCCTTGCCTTGGCTTGCCAGCGGGCCTACCTGCAAGATTTATTGAAGCAGTGTCGTCAGTGGACCAGCACCGGAGATTTACAAACATTGTGCACAATGACACCTCGAGTCTTGAAAGGTAGATATCTGCGCAAGTCGGAATGGATGATTTTGTGTATCGGTCAACACTTGACTTATCGCATGATCGGGAACGTCACGTTGTGCTGTCACCTACTACACGTTCCGGGAATACACGAAACGTCGCCACTACCTACAACCATGGCCAAAGTCTTTTTACAGGGCTCGGCTCCCGAGATCCATTGCTACTTCTGCGCCACAGAATTTACAGTCAAGCTCAGCTCTTACATGGGAAAGTTGATTCTCCTCATAGAGGCATATCAGGACTTGGGAGGTGAAGGATCTATTTATGAGAAGAATTGGAAGGCGCTTGCTTGGGACGATCGTTCCCTGACGTATTTCGCACATTGTGTTCTGAACATGCTTAGGAAACGCCGCTCCGTCAGGGAGATGTGGGAGAGGAAGCCACTTCCATGGAAGGCTGACGACGGATGGCCTCCTTTTCGTTGAGCGAGCGAGCAAGAACGCAATGTCGAGGTAGCTTCGCGGACAAGCCCTGCTGCGTGATGCGCTCCCCTAGCTGAAAGTGGGAATTCATGTATGAACATCGATTGCCGGCTATTGTACTTTTAGATGACGCTCAATTTACCATAATCTTTGCGCTACGGGACGAGAAGCAAAAAAGTCTACCACGGGATTGCCAGAAGTAACGCTTTTGTGCTCCGCACTGACGATGGTGTCAAAAGCCAGGAGATTGAAATTCTTTGTATGCCCATTACACTACCCAATTATGGGCGCACGGGAACGACGCTTCAGGCTCACCTTATAAGTCTGTTACGAGAAAGACTGCTCATGCCTCACTTCACACTAAAGCCTAAGGTATCTTATAAAGAAAAGTACCTTGAGGTGATATATTTTAAGTGTATTAATATAAAGAAGGAGTCAGGTTAGGTTAGTATACGTTGGGACTTCTACAGGCGAGCCACGAGCGTAGGGATTGGCTGCTGATCTACGGTACGATCGGAAAGCATCACCGTTTTATGTGGTTCAAGTTTGCGCCGGCAACCTGCGCAAGATAGTTAGTCTATCGTACGTGTTGAGCGCGCAGAAGAATGCGTAATAACGATACTGAAATTTGCCATTGGGAATATATGCTTTGATTTGGGGACCTCGGTCCATTATTGTGGAATAATCCATGAATCATAGTGAAAGACTGGCATCTCACCACAAGTGGACAGTCCAATAACGTCACTCTGAGGCCGACACGGCGTCACCACCGTCACCAACAAACGCCTTTGCGTAACAATTTATAAGGCTTGACTGCCACTACAGATTTCAAAGTGCCAAAAAAAAAAAATCGGACAATTTATCTTCACAATGTCTTGCACAAGAAACCTGATTACAATATCAACTCGGCCCCGCCTCGGCACGATGCAGACTGCTTCGATACGACGAATCTCTTCTGGATCGCGAGGGCCACTGGATAAACCAGCTGAATCAAGCACATCACCAAAAATGTAAAGAAAGAGGCAGATTCTTTTCCTTCCCCCCGGATTGCCCTGTTGCTGACAAAACATACACAGGCCAGGATGGCGGATAGCCGCAATAGCTGGAGTCGGAGTGGCGGCATTCTACGCCATGTTCCTCGCCAAGCCAGACGCTGTTGCCCAGTCTTCAGTTCCTACGACTCAGACCAAGAATCCGGCCTCGTCTCGTGGTAATTAGGGAAAAAGGGTAAAAAAAAAAAGGGGAGAACTAGTGTGGGTTGTTGAAATGGCTAGCTTCAAATGGGCGGCGCAAAGTGGCTGCCGGGGAGGGGGTCTAAACGGGTACGTCAGAGTGACGGAGGGGCACAGTTTGAACGGAAATGCAATGCCGCCCTATTCAACAGCAATTATAGGGAAACTTTTTAGAGTAGAATATGCAGATGTTGCAATCCCGCAGCTCGTCTATGGGTTCTATGTGTTGAAAATAATGCCAACTGTGCCAAGTTGCGTTGTGGCTACTTTTTACGCTGTAATCTGTATGACCTCGGTCAATGCCCAAAACAACTGACAAACTACCACGCTGTGTGGCCTCGGTCAATGACCAGATTATTCCTTATTAAATTTTAGAATGTTTTTTCGTCTTCAAAATTCAAACTCGTAGCTCTTACCCGTCATGAAGCTGCTGGCGCTGCTCATCAAAAACAGTGCTGCTCCTTTAAACTCGTCCGTCGTCGCAAGCCGGCCCATCATGTTCTCAGCGATTCATTTCTTCCTCATCCCGGGGTCTTTTTCAGAAAGCTCCAGGACCATGGGCGTCTCAATGTGGCCAGGGCTGAGACAGTTGACACGGATGCCGCCGGAGCCATCTTCCCTGAGCGGGCTCCATTCCATGGCCAGGCTGCGGGCCAGCTGAATCACAGCCGCCTTGAACGAGTTGTACACGGGCGACCGCATGCCCTTGTTGGCCACCAGGCCCGACATGCTCGCTACCATGCAGATGCTGGCCCCGCGCGTCTTGTGCTTCATCATGGCCTTGGCCGACGCCTGCGCCGTCACAAAGACGGTCGTGTAGTTTGTCGCCAGCATGCTCGAAATGTCGTCCACCGAGTAGTCGAGCGCCGGCGTCGTCTGGATAAAGGCGGAGGCGGCGACCACGCCGTTGAGCTGCCCGTTTCCGTCGGCGATTTGCGAGGTGCGTTGCTCTACGAGCTTCGAGTCTTGGACGTCTTGCTGGCAGTACACTAGCTGCCCACCCATTCGGGGACAACTCGGCGCTGGGCTTCCTCCCATTCGTCGTCGGGCTCTTCTTGGATATCAAAGCAGTAAACTATCCGAACCGATTAGAAATTGGCGTTTTCATGGCTGAAACATGGGCCGATTTTACCTTTGCCGCCCGCTTCCACGAGAGCTTCCGCAATCGCCAGCCCCAGTCCCCTAAATAGCACCTCCGGTGACAATAAATGTTTTCCCCGCAAGGTCAAAGTCCGCAAAGCGTTTGTTGCCAAAGGGCTGCTCTCTAGGTACTGGCCAAGTCATGGTCGACTGCTTCTCTGCTGAACAATGTTCTTGATCCGCAGAATAACAAGCCTGCACGAGAAAGCCATTAAGTACTCGTTGCTGCCAACATGAGTTGAGTTGCCTCACATCATGAAAACGTCACTGTTCATCACGGGATTTGGTGGATCAGCAACGCGTCAAACCCTACGTCAGAATAACGACAGTTGATATTCCATGCTCATTGCCCCTTAGATCCACGTTGTCGGGAGCGAACATCAATCTTGATTGATCTCACTGGTGTTCCTGGTCTATGGCAGCCATAGAATTGGGGGAAGCGCTAGGGGCCGCATGGGGACTCTGCTATTGTTTTTCCTGACTCGAGTCACTGGCACTGGGGCCTGTTTTCATTTCCACGTTTGGCCCTGCTGAACGATACCAGAGCAAAGTATAAGCCAGGCAAGTCCGCGATTCGGGATATGCAATAGTCGATACGCCTGCATATTATGTGACTGATGAGAACCACCTTTAAAAGGGCCAGGATATATGTCGTGTTTGTTGCCTTTGTGAATCTCGCGCTCCAAGGCCAACCCGTGTCAAATGAGCAACCGTAACCACAACGATGCCAGAGAGGTCACGGGAAATTCGCAATCAGACAACACTGAAAATTCAACTGACTTCCTTTTCCAAATCATTTCGCTAACAATAGCAGACTCTTGGGCGGTGTGGACGTAGCAATCTTTCAAAGACATTGGGCTTGCGTGCCGCCTGGTACTGCCCAACGAAAAACATGCAAAATGACAGGGGACGATAAACGTGTCTCAGCGATCGAGATGGTAGCTGATACTCGCCTGATTTTCATTACACCAGCTGAACAATATCTGGGCCACGTCGAGCTATTCCACAATAACCCACAACAAAAAGCAGAAAGACGGCAGGGTTCAGTGCTATGCGGCGGCCGCGTGTCACCCGAGCAGACGAGGATGAGGGTAGTAACTAGCACATGCGGGTTCGGTTGGCAAGTTACACACCGATGTCAGCGCACGGATACAGTATCCTTTGGCCCCAGCTTCCAGGGCTGAGACACCGCGTGAGTCGATCAGTCTCTCGGAGTCGAGCAGCTTGAATAAGCAGAGGCAGGGGTGGTTGACAACCTTCGCTACGAGCAGCAGTGTACGTACTGATTAGCACGCTCCTTCAGGGTTAGCGGTTGTACTAATCCGTAACTAGGCAGCTGTTTAATCCCGAAAGCGAATTTCCAACGGTTTAGTTGGAATTTGGGTTCGGGGCCACGCCGTTTTCAGGGCAAGGGAGAATAGGAAAAAGGATCGCAATCTGGAGACTCACAACGCAGCTCCCATAATGATTGTCTGTATGACCTCACAGGAAAGCAATAATCTTTGACAGCTACAGTCTCTGTGTTTTTGTTTTTGGATAGAAAGCGAGCCGGCAAGCCGACGAGTCTTAAAGCAGCAATGCACAAAGCCACTGGAGCAGAGCCAATCGACTAATGACACGGACAGGAGTATTCTCCGTCATGGGCAAAAGAAAACATGTTCCGGTCGCAAGAGCACATTTTGGCGGGGACCTTGTTGTATATCCCCCGCACCACCATGTCATTTCACTAGTCGCAGACTAATAAGAGTTTGCTGGCTCAAAAAGCAAGCAGGAGGGCATTGCAAGACGTTCGGCAAGATAAACGACCCCCCTCTTGGGCCCTTGGAGGCAAGTCCTGCCAAAAAGACGAGCCGTGGCTACTCTATGGGGGGGAGGGGAGGGGGACGAAAGGAAAGGGCTTGGTGCATGGTGCGTAGGTCGGACATGCTCCGAGGGAGCTGATTGGCTCCATGTGAGGTGTTCTGCAGCGTACTCCGGGTCCTGTCATACTGGATCGACGGGCATAGTTACCCTTGCCGTTGTGCACATCAGCACATCAGCTGGGAAGGAGGGTGTGTAGGCGGCCGTGTACAGGGACTTGTGCTAGCCTGGTACATGTTGCAGTTGACAAAACGGTTTAAATGAAGAAAGCCCGCCACTGGCTTCTTGGCGGCCTAGGCATTCCGCATCTTGTACATTACGAATGGAGCTCGTGAAACTATCAGATGATATATTCCGCATCTCGTACCTCTGAATAATTTTTCTCCACCCACGACGAACCAGCAAAGAAACGAATCGATATCACGGTGCGGATACCTCTCTCTCAACTCCGCGATACTAGAAATCGCAGGAGACATGCCTCGCCGCCCGTCGCCAGACCGTTGTCAGTTTTGCCGAAGAAGAAAGAAAAAGGTGAGCGGGAATCCCATATTGATTCTTCTTGTCTAATCCCATTCGGCAATGGGATCAGCTCTGCTAACCCGACCCGAACCTCAACCAACCATCAGTGCGACGGACAGACTCCTTGCTACGCTTGCAAAAAGGCAAACATTGCGTGCGTCTACGCCATACCGCAACCAGTTGCGACTGTCGAATCTGGAAAGCAAAAGTGTTTGAAACCGAAACCTGCAAAACCAAAGAGACCGATTGACATGCTGCACAAAGCCAACGGAGTGTGTAACCCAGACAAGACATGCAGCACAGTCATCAGGCATACCAGTTCCTTGCTTCCGAAAAGCGCGACATCATTACGGGAGGACGGCGATCTTTATGCAACTTCTGAAGGTACGGGGGTTTTGCCTTGTCAAATGTAGTCGCTATTTCGTGTGGCTCCGGATACTGCGTTTGCTGACTTGATCGCTTCCAAACAGCAGATTCCGAGTTTTATATAATACCAAGTATTGAATCATCTGCATCACAGGGAAGTGTCTCGACAAGTGGTGCAGAAGATTACTCAGATAGCTCAGCTTCACCACGACCTACCCCATACGCCTCACCGCACATTGACTGGCCCCAAGCCCGCGTCTTGCGCGTCCTCGACAACATCTTACAATGGGATTGCGTCGCATTCTGCCTCATCGACCGTGAAAGATTCAAGCTAGACCTGCAAACAGGCTCGACCACATACTGCGCGCCAGCGCTCGTAAACGCTCTGCTCGCGCTGTCAGCTGTCGTGTTTCGACACAACATCATCGAAGAGGTCGCCAATCGCGAAACAGGGAAGCCGGCATGGGACGTCCTCAGCGCTACCCTTGCCAGTGAAGCAATTAACACTCTACACCGCGGCACATGGCTGCCAGAGACGATACCGGAAATACAAGCCCTAGGTGTGCTGGCGCTGTACTGCGCTTGTAATAGTTGGAAGGAAGAGAGTCGAAACTTTGCAATGGACTTTGCCGAGGCCATTCGGAAATTCTGCGTCCAGAATGCGAGTTCAGGTAGTGAGCCTACGAGTACACGGCGCATCACCGCCAGCACATACTGCGGCGCCATTTCACTGAATCGGTAGGAAAAGCTGGCCCCTGCTTGACAAGAAACTGCCGAGTTAAAAGTGCTGACGCAAGATAGGGTACTGGTACAAATTCAGAGGTACAACATGAGTCTGCCTCCCGACTGGTACGAAGTGCCCGACGGGAGTCCAAAATATAAAGATGGCAGAGTCGACGGCCAAAGCTGGACGGAGCACCTGCTACGGCCGACACTTGGTATGGCTGGCCGAGACATTAGGCGACAACAGGTACGGCGCGCTGATATGCAATGATAGTCAACGACGTCTTTGTTCCGGAGCCCGACGTCCGCGGAGACGACATATACGTGGTCGCGGCAGAGCTATACCAGCTGGTAGAGCAAGTTTTCAAGACGTGCTGCGTGCCAGAAAAGGACCGTACCTTTGCCGACGCCACCGTGACGTACATTAAAGGTCTCGAATGGTACCAAAACTTTTTCAAATACTCGGAGGCGTATACAGGTCGCGAGCCCCTCATCTACTTTGTGCAGTATGCCATTTCCACACAGTGAAACCAAAAGACAAACAGGAAACTAAGCTAGACATTGGGAGAATGCTAATGCAAAGTTCTAGCACGTACTATCACTTTTGCATCCTGTGCTTGTTCTCGCCGTACATGATGGACCCGACCATTGTCATCAGCTGCGGGAGCCCGCCGGGCAAGATATGCGAGGAGGCTGCGCACAGCATCCTGAAGCTGATGAGGCTGCACGATTCACTGGCCGGCGACACGGAGCCCGTTGGCTTTATGAACTCGTTCAAGAGCGCTTCGCTCAAATTTCTGGACAGTTATCAAAAGATGCAATGACATTGGCGAATACCGAAACGAAAATGGGCAGGGCAGCGATTACGAAGGAAGGGACAAAAAAAACGAGGACGAATGATGGACGGGATAGAGTTGGATACGATCTGCATCACAAGAAGAGCCTGGAATGAATAGCCATGATACACACATTTTTCTTTTGCTTATGATTAGTCTATACACTGTAGTCAGCAGGTCCGGGGATCCTGGGATGTAGGGCGATTATAGCCAGCTACTTCCTAATTCCAAGACAGCCTGGCTCTGCATGATGGCCATTTCCACGGTATAGGGCGTGGTATACAAATAAAAAAAAACTATATACTCGGCATCATTGCGTAAGCTACGCATTTCGCTACTGTATGACCCAGCTTGTACCTATATCATCTTTACCGTCCGACCCTTCACCCCGTCAGCGGGAAAAGGGAGGCATCGTTGAACAATCGTCACACGAACGTCTTTTCCGAGACTTCCGAATGCGTGCAGTGTCGCGAGTGCCTCTAGCGTCCTGTCTAATTCATTGACATCATTTAAATATTCATAAAGAAATATATACAAGATTCGTGCGGACACGCAATCACTCATAATACGCGCAGCAGCAAGTGCTTCTGCCAAACAGACCAATACAAAAACGCCCACGGGTAAATCGAGTAGAATATGCGCTGCCAAGTGTATCCATGCCCCATGTCCCTGCGATACATATGCTGTCAGGGAGCAGTCTCTAAAAAAATTAGTTTAAAATCTCACGCACGCTGCATCTTCTTCACACAGTCGTCGTGTTGTCGGCTGTCTTTTCGGACTTGACTGTAGGCTCATTCTCGACAATGGCCTCGGCTGTCTTTTCATTTCCAACAGTCACCTGCTCTGTCTGGTCGGAGGAAGTAGTCTCCTCCTTCTTATTAGCCAGCAGGGGCTCTTCCATCTTTTCGTCACATTGTACATCACCCTGCTTTGTGGGTGTCATCTCAGACGTGGTAGTCTCTACGTTTTCTCTCGCATCTTCCGTCGACTCACGCGTGGGAGTCATCGGTCTTCGAACTGGCGTGCTGGTGCCTGGAGAGTCGGTGGCCAACACGGCAGCAATGTTTGACGACGACAAGCGCTGCGAGTTGCTTCTAGAACGATTGCCTCGCTGGTTTTCTGGCCGACTTGTCATTTCAGCCTGCATCTGGGCAAACTCCTTTGAACTCCACGAAGCTCGATGAACACGAGCGGCGCGGGGAATACCACTGACAGAGTAACGCGAGCTAGCGCTGTTTGCGCGGCTGCGCTGGCCGCTACCACCAGCCTGCGCCGTAAATCCGGGTTGTGGTAGCGACATGTCTCCCAGCTCATCCTCATCCTCAATCTTGGGTGCTCGTCGAACATTGCGCACGTTGAAACCTGCTTCGACGGGTACAGGCTCCGTCTCTTCCGGCTTGGGCGGGGCAGGGAGGTCGTCGGTGCGCTTTTGCATATGCTCGAAATAATTGATCCGCATATCAACGAACGGCTCGGTGAATTCTTCCTTGTTACGCGACAGCGACATCCATGACGAGATGATGCCAACTGCCGTCAGTATCAAAACGACGACTGCAAGGAATGCTTGCACCACAACGATTATAAGGCCAATTGCGGTTGCGCCGATGCGGCTCACGTTATAATCGGCAATGAATGCAATGGATAGGCCAGTGGTGATGACTTTTGCCACGGACAGCATCCAGACGGCGACCACTGTGTTGCGAGAGGCTTCGAAAGCTGTTAGTTTGATTGTGACGAAGAATGCGATAATCTCAAACAAGAATAGCCCGAAGACTTGAGCCAAAGGCGTGCGAACACCTCCGCCGATGAAACATGCACGAATAAACTGGTATCCCAAATAAAAGGCAAAGTACCACCAGCGAGTACGGCGATATCGACCAGACAGCCAGCCGAATCGTTTGATAAAACCGGCGTCTTGGTGGACAGTTAGGCGGTTTGGGTCGTCGTCGGTATAGATGATTCTTGTTATGGGCACCGAAGCGTATAAGCGGCGTTGCTCAGCCGTCTCGTGCTCACCGCGCTCACTGTTTCGGATGGCAGACACAAACGGAACCTTTTTAAAGACCGTTGCGCTTTCGAATCGGATGGCGTCGGGTGCGGTAGAGTACTTGCCGTGTCGAAGGCGAAAGTAACAGGCGTATCCCGCCAAGCCTCCGATTCCGACGACGAAGAGTAGAAAGACGATGGCAGCGATGGCAGTCGGCCCGTCGGGCCCACGAAGGGAAAATTGGTACATTGCGAGCGTGGTCATGACAAAAAAGCCAATGAAGCAGGTGCGCAGCAAGGCAGAGGCCAGGTAGCCACCCAGATGACTACGGAAATAATTGAAGCCATCCGTCTTGAGTAGCTTGAGTCTGATCATCAAATCCAGTGTAAGTTTGAAAAGAACAATCAGGACCACAACCAAGCCAATCATGACCATGAACCAGATTAGGGCCAATGTAAAGGCCTCGGCCGGCGGAATATTGACCTCGGAAAGTGTTCCGGGAAGACCTGGCCAGGTCCCTGGCATGGGCATGCCCGGAGTATTGGGCTCGCCGCCCCAGGCGTAGTCGTCTAGGTCGGCGGCTGACGAGGGCTGCTCCCCGCTCTTGTCACTTGCGCGTCCATAGATTTGTTGCGTTAAGCCACCGTTGTTGTTGATAGGCACAGATCCGGCACCTCCGACCTGGCTCACGCTTACAACATTGCCAGTAAAGGAGCTGACGGAGCTGACGAGGCTGTGGGTAGCAAACATGCCGGAAGGCCAGGCAAAGTTGCTCCACCATGCTGGCAACACACTAGGCCAGTTGACAGAGAGTGCACCAGAAAAGAAGATGTACTGAAAAGTCTCAAAAACGACGAGGACGGAAAAGGAGTGGGCATAATGCATGCGCATATGCGGGATACTAACGCCATAGACGGCGGTGATGAAGGAGGCGAGGATGGCGGCTATGATGAAGATTCCAACGGTGGTTCCAATGGCATCGGGCTGTGACAGCGTCTTTCCGTTGGACATGACGGCCTGAAAGCAGCCAATCTCGGTCTGTGTAGAGTTGGCAAAGATTTGGATACGGGCAAAGCCTTCAAAGTCGGGGATGCCCATAGAGACCTGGGGCATGCCAGCTACATTATCGGCGGATAATGGGACAACGGCAAATGCAGCGATGCGATTGTCTGAGGTGAGGGGACATAGGGTGTCCATGTGGGCTTTGCAAGGATCGTAGGTCATGTTGAAGCGCGTCTCGCCGTAGGCTTGTATGGAGAGATGGAGGGCGAGCGACTCCTTTCGAATGTTGCTAGCTCCATTGAGATAGAAGAAGACTGTATGTTCGTCCGTGTCGGAATAATAGGCGACGTCAAAGGTAGAAAAGTTGAATAAGCTGCCGCCGCGGAGGCAGTCTGCGAAGCCACCCGAGTAGAGAGAGGGTCGGGGGGCAATGTCTAGTTTCTGAATGTCGCCGTTGAAGTCGTAGCCCTTGATGACTTTGGAGTCGTCGGCGGCGGCGACGGATGTCAGAAGGGCGAAGAAGCAAGCAACCAGAAGAAGCACGCTGGTCAAGGACCGCGTTGGCCTGCTGTCGACGAGCATGTCTGCTGCGATGGGCGAGCCGCACGCACGGGTGCGGGTATTACTGGAGGCTCTCGGGCAGGAATGACGACGGATCGAGGATAACGGGGGTTGTCGGATATGGCCAGGCAACAATGCGAGATATCCGGAGGAGAGCAGTCTATCGCATCGAACTTTGATGCAAGGGCGCCTGGGGAGACGAACGTGTTCGTCGCAAAAGCAGGGTAAAGCTGGCGTGTTTCATCGAGTTCGTATTGGGATGCTACAAGCCAAGCGTTGTCCAGCCCACTAATAATGGCCACAGCAATGCGCGCCGACAAGGAGAAAGGAGAGGCCGGTAGCAACCGCTAACTAGTGACTAAAAGGGAGACGACTTCCCGTAGCGAGGCGGCGGTTTGATGGAGGTATCAATCGGGAGGTGGGTTGTGATGGGGGAATGTTGGGCAACAAAGGGCGTGGGCAAACAAAGATGAAGCGAGAGATGGCAAGGTCTAATAAACTGGGTGAAAATGGCAACTGTTTACCTGCAAAATGTCCGAATACCTGATGCCCGAGTACGAGGTACCTACCTCCTACCTGTACTAAATTACGTAGGTACAGCTCTGTTTCTGCTGAGCTTCAGTGGATCACGGGCGGGAAAGCCCCTGCTTAGGTAGTGGAGTCGAATCTGCTAAATGCCCGCCAACGTCTGCTAAATTGCTAGCGCTGGTCTGCTGAAGCTCGCCAACGGTGCTGTTGCAAAGGACGGCGACATGTACGTTGAAATGCAGCAGTCATGATGGTTGAAAAAAGAATTCTTGTCGTTGTTGTTTGTTTCAAGGAAATTTCCGTTTAATCTCGAGAAATTGGTTGTCCTCTCTGCTTGATGCCCATTCCATTGGCTTTCACACTTCAGACGGGTCGTGGCATGCAAAGTGGGCCATTTTGGGTGGGAGCAGTGATTGGTTGGCTGTAGAATTATACACCAAGGGAATCAAATGACGAGGAGGACACTCTCACGGGGAGGGGGAAAGCAGGCAGGAACGGGCCAGGCTTATATCAACCATAGCAGAGGGTCCTAATTGGCAAGTCATGGCCGATCAGGATGGGCGTGTACCCAGTCATGCCATGCCAGGCATCAGCACATTCCAGATTTGTGGGAATTCTGCTGGCTCGTCGTCGATACGCTGTGACATTGGTCAACTCCATAATAGCCCAAGGCCTGATCTTGTCAAACAGTTTTCTTTGGAACCACTCAATGGCCAATCTTGGCCCGGTAAATGCGGCAAGCTCTTTGTTGTCGAATGTTCCTAGACTAGCCTCCGCCAATCCCTCTTTCCGTCCAAAACCCGCAGCATCGCCAAAAACGCGGGACACGATCGCGGATGCAGAGCTCCGACGGGCCGCCCGTAGAGAAGACGACTTCGCGCCTCGCCCGCGTCCTCACCCTTTGCGCCTCGTCGCCCGACAGCAAGGAAAAGGAAAGGGAGCGCGCCGAGAAGCGCGAGCCCTAGTAGAACTTTTGAGTGGGGAATGGTGATTCTGAAATACTCTACTTGCTGAGCCCTGGAATTAGACGCTAGTGATGGCGCTGTTCAACCCCATTGCTTATGCTGTCCATCTCCAGAATGTGGCATGCTCGTCCATCATCGGCAACATATCTACCCCTCAAGGATACCACAGCCACGAGGATTTGGCCAAGGATAGGGTTCGTAGAACTTTTCTCCAGGGTATGGGTGGAGATCGGCCGAGTTTCGGGTATCATTAACCAATTCCGAGGGTTTGACGTGCCTTGCTTACTAAAATAGTACGTCGCCACGAACCCACCAATCGTACTCCTGACGACTAAGGTAGTTATTAGGATAGCCACCAAAGCTACCTATATATTCTAAGCCTGGTGATTACCTTGCGTAGCAGTCATTCGATATACTTTAAGTTTGTATTATCTCCCAATCGTCATTATACAATCTGCCCTACCTTCTCAGCAACTGCGCCCTCGTGCTGGAGAGTCGCGAGTCCGGCTAAGTACCTTGACCACCGGATTTGCCGATTTCGACACATTCGTCGCCGCCTGTAAGGCGCACTCGGGGTGGTGGCGGAGACCACCACTATCTTACAAAGGAGCGAGTTGGAACAACTGAAGTATAGGAGTGATGTCCCTGCGTTCTTCGCCGAGTTCGACAGGCTCACCTTATCCCTGGAAATCAACGCCAATGATGCAAAATAGTGCTAGTACACGAGCGACTGCCCGTCAAGATCAGAGCTCTCCTAGAAGAACAAGCACTCACCTTTTGTAAGTTACAATTACGACACCATGCGCACTCGCCTCATCACTGGGTATGCGGGCCCTCGACCCCCATCGGCACCAAACAGGTGACTTTCGCGAGCCCGCACCAGTACGCTCTAAATGCAGAAGCTGCGGCAAGACAGGTCATACTGCTCCAAACTGTAGGAGCAAAGCAGAAAAACTAATTCAGTTGGTATCGGCACGGGCCACAACTGGTGCAGGCAAGGCAACAGAGTATCAGAGACAAATAAAAAGCAACTACGAGTGAAGAAAGAAAAATAAAAAAACAGAGAGAGAAACTCATTTGGGCTTATCTTAATGTTACGGTCAGCCTCTGGGATAGCATTATACGGCATCCGTCAAGAAGCGGACGCCGTGAGCGCGACGCAATGTAGAAAATACCAGAGGCGAGACTGCGCCGTTTGCCGTGAATGGCGCTCACGGTGAGGTGAGACTGGGCTGGGACATTTGGTGAGCAAGGCTGGGCAAGAATGTCGACAAAGCCCCGCCAAGCACTGCTCTGCAATTTTTGGACTTGATCAGATTATTTATTTCGCGCCATCTTGTTCATCAGGCCTGGGCGGTATTGCACCATCGACTCTCATGGTGGCCTCACAAGGTGCAATGAGCGGCCTTTCCCGATTGGGAATCCCCTCTGACGTTATTGTGAGGCTTTCTGGCAAAAAGCTTGGCCGATGGTCCGAAGGTACCAGTACAACGGGTAGTTGCCCGTGTGGAAACTCGGTAAAAGAGATGATGATGCTAAATTTCGTCTTTCAGGTCTTGCAATTTACTTGATAATTGATTTCGGAAAGTTGACTAAATTTCAGTTCAAAAGATGAATTTCAGCAACAACGTTACATGGCCACCACAGAATGGTTCACACAATGCTACCAAAATAGCAAAGGTGCTTTTAATCAAGTAGTTCCGCCATCTCAACGTGGGGCTAAGTACCTGTACATGCAGCCACCAAGCACGCTGCATCACTCATCATCAGGCACAGGAACATTTCGTGGCTGAAGCAAACACCGATATTCAGGACGGTGCGACGGTCGGTATTAATAGACGCTTCTTCCTCCTTAAATATATCGTTTGTACCCCTCTTCTCTCCTTTGTTTCCAATCATCAAGCCCCTGCCACAATCAAATCAAATCTTCAATATCTGCTCCATCGAATCTTATATCTCTTCGTCCATATCAACTCGACCACCACGTTCCTCGACGGCCCGGAGCCCCACGATTGCGTGATTGCCAGCTGCGGACACCTTGCGCCGCGCTAACCATCGCATCTCCGGACTTGCTGCTTTTTTTTGGCTGCTGATACTTTCGGGTCCTCGCAAAGCCTATTTCATTTTTTCTCGCCTCGTCGGTTTTTTGCTTGTTCAAATTCTTCTTCCTCCTCCCTGTTTCTGTTATTCCTTCTTTCTCGCCATTTTTATTCTGACGATTCGATTTTCTTTGGCAACTTTAATCCGACAAAAGCCGCTTTTCGACGTCCCTCCATTACCCCTCCACACACATCACCATGGCCAATACTCCCCACGGCGGCGTCCTCAAGGACCTCTTTGCGCGCGATCTCCCCCGCCAGACTGAGCTTTCTGCAGAATCCGAGACTCTGCCCGCTCTCGTCCTCACTGAGCGCCACCTTTGCGACCTGGAACTCATTCTCAATGGCGGCTTCTCTCCTCTGGAGGGTTGGTCAACCCGCGACGCGCTTCCCTTACCCCGCTGACATCATGCAACAGGCTTCATGACCGAGCAGGACTACAACGGGTAAGTCTCTTCAACTCCTCCAGATCGATTCAAATTACCAACACTATCAACAGCGTCGTCAAGGACAACCGTCTAGCCAGTGGCCTGCTCTTTAGCATGCCCATCACCCTCGATGTCGACCAGAAGCAGATTGACGAACTCGGCCTCAAAGCCGGTGCGCGCATCACCCTGCGCGACTCTCGCGACGACCGCAACCTTGCCATTCTCACCATCGACGACATCTACCGTCCTGACAAGTACGTCCACTGTTTCAACCCCAAGCCCGTAATTCACTCCTCGTGCTGACACACTACAGGGTCAACGAGGCCAAAAATGTCTTCGGCAGCGACGACGACACCCACCCCGGCGTCAAACACCTCTTCAACACCGCCAAGGAATTCTACGTGGGTGGCAAGCTTGAGGCTATCAACCGTCTTGAGCACTACGACTTCCTTGACCTCCGCTGTAAGTCATCCTCCGTGACGACCTTTCTCACAAGCTGACCAAATAGTCACCCCCGCTGAGCTCCGCGCCCACTTCAACAAACTCGGCTGGCAGAAGGTCGTCGCTTTCCAGACTCGCAACCCTATGCACCGCGCTCACCGTGAGTTGACGGTTCGCGCCGCCCGCTCCCAGCAGGCCAACGTCCTCATTCATCCCGTCGTCGGCATGACCAAGCCCGGTGACATTGACCACTTTACTCGTGTCCGCGTCTACAAGGCCCTCATTGCCAGATACCCCAACGGCATGGCCGCACTCGCCCTTCTTCCCCTTGCTATGCGCATGGGTGGCCCTCGCGAGGCCCTTTGGCACGCCATCATCCGCAAGAATCACGGTTCTACCCACTTCATCGTCGGCCGTGACCACGCTGGCCCCGGCAAGAACAAGAACGGCAAGGACCATTACGGACCCTATGATGCTCAGACTCTTGTCCAGCAGCACCAGGAGGAGCTCGGAATCAAGATGGTCGAATTTCAGGAGATGATTTACATTCCCGACCGCGACGAGTACATGCCCGCCAACGAGATCCCCGAGGGCACCCGCACTATGAACATTTCCGGCACCGAGCTCCGCAACCGTCTTCGCACCGGCAAGGAGATTCCCGAGTGGTTCTCTTACCCCGAGGTCGTCAAGGTTCTTCGCGAGCAAAACCCTCTTCCCCGCGAAAAGGGCTTCACGGTCTTCATGACTGGTCTGCAAAATTCCGGCAAGGAACAGATTGCCCGTGCCCTGCAAACTACTCTCAACCAGGGTGGTGGCCGCCCCGTCTCCATGCTCCTCGGCGAGACTGTCCGCTCGGAACTATCCTCCGAGCTGGGCTTCAGCCGTAGCGACCGCGATCTCAACATCTCCCGCATCGCCTACGTCGCCTCCGAGCTGACCAGAGCCGGTGCCGCCGTCATTGCTGCTCCTATTGCTCCCTTTGAGCAGGCTCGCCAGCAGGCCCGTGAGCTTATTGAAAAGTCTGGCCCCTTTTTCCTCGTCCACGTCGCCACCCCTCTTGAATACTGCGAAAAGTCGGATCGCCGTGGCATCTACAAGGCTGCTCGTGCCGGTCAGATTAAGGGTTTCACCGGCGTCGATGACCCCTATGAGGCTCCCGCTAAAGCCGATCTTGTTGTCGATGTTGAGCAGCAAAACGTCCGCTCCATTGTTCACGAGATTATTCTTTTGCTCGAGAGCAATGGTCTGCTTGACCGCTTCTAAATAAAGGCAACTCTTTAAACATTGCCGATTTTGGATATTGCGCGGAGCATTCTATACAAGCTGTCAAGGCTCTGGCGTTTCGATAATGAAGTATATATTTCCTTTGTTTGGTGATATTATGATTGACAATGTCATTTCCGGTGTCTGTGATGGATATTATGACTGAGAGTGTTGCCGGGCTTGAGGATGGCCCAGCGCTAGCCGGCAGGATCTTATAGATTTGTTTCATAAAGAATAGACTACGTTAAGACGTTTATCATGCCCAACTACGCGGAGATACTTGTCTCCCTGTCGCGCACGTACTCGGTTCTGTTCGCCCTGGCGATGCGCTGCGCGGCCATGCCCTCGCACAGCGTCCTGCCAACCTTTTTGATCCACGCGCGCGTCGACGGATCCGCGACCTTGAGGTATTGTATGAGCTCCGTTGGTGCGTTGCGGCCGCGGAACCGCAGAAGAGGGTCAGCGCCGCGGCTCATCATAAGGTGCAGCAGGTCGCGTCGGTGGCGGACGACCGACTCCTGGTAGGGCGAGCGGTGCCACCACATGGTGTCAGGGGTTGGGTGCTGGTAGACGGTGCAAAGGGCGTGCAGGGCCGAAGTGCCGAGCGGCGAGGCGGGCGCGTTGATGTCGGCGCCGCGCGCGAGCAGGTAGTCGACGGCGGCGACGAGCAAGCGCTCGACGGCCGCCATCTCCTTGGTGCCCGAGTCGACGAGCAGGTGAAGCAGCAGCGCGCTCGGGTCGACGCCGGGCCGCGCCAGGAACAGGTCGATGAGGCGGCGCCAGCCGCGCCACGCCGGGGCAAAGTACGGGTCGCGGTTGCGCACGCCGCGGCAGTACCGCCGCATGATGCGGCCCATGGCGCCGTCCATACAGCCGGCGTCGACAAGCAGGGTGACGACGCGGAAGAAGTGGTCGTCGTTGAGTGCTTCGACCTGCCAGCGGTCAATGAGCAGCTCCAGGGACGACGGCGTCGTCGTCTGGACAATGGCGCCGGGTAGGTCCGGCGCCAGCGGGGGCGTACGCGCGCCGCGCGAGAGGAGGAAGGCAAGGTTCTGCAGCGTGGCGTGGCGCTGCGCAGCGGTGCCGGACATGGAGGGGATCGCGTCGAGGAACTCGAGCAGCGGCGTGCTGTACTGCTGCCGCGGCCGCCAGTCCCAGTTGGAGCCGCGGTCCCAGATGCGCGGCTCCGTGCGGTTGATGGAGCACCCGTGCGCGAGGCAGTCCTCCACCGCGGACGTGTCGTGGACCTGCGACTGCGCGAGGCGCTGCACGGCCGCGAACAGTGGGTGCCGCGTCGGCCGGCGCTCGGCTGGAGAACGCAACGGCAGAGCCATCCCCGGCTCCTCGTAGCTTGCGCCGAGGCGCACGAGAAGTCGGGCCATGTCGGGCGTGCTTGTGAGGATGGCGGCGGACAGCGGCGCGATGCTGCCGAAGCGGCGGTGCTCGTGCACGGCGTGCAGGTCGGCGCCGGCGTCGACGAGCCGTCGGACGAGATCCTCGGAAGCGCCAGCGACAATGGCCCGCGAGAGTGGCCACGCCGCGTCACGACCCGCGTGCGCCGCGACCTTGGCCACGAAGCCGCGCTCTATGAGCTCCTGTAGCGTTCCCAGCCGCGCCGGGCTGACTAGCTTCTGCATGAGGAGGCGCAGCTGCCGTCGGAGCGCCGCCGGGCTGACTCCCGCGGGACCGCCCAAGCCGAAGCCGACGCCACGCGCGACAAGGTACTCAAAGACGCGCGGCGACTGCCGGCGCGCGGCGAGTGCCAATGTCGAAAGCCGCTTGGGGCTGCGCACGCGTGGGCGGCCGGCCTCGCCGCGCCGGTTGACGCCGGGTTCAGGCTTCTTGGTCTTGAAGACGACGACGACGTCGAGGGGCGCGCCGACGTGCACGCAGCGCTGGAGCAGCGCGGGGTCGTCAAGGCTGATGGCCCAGAGCATGGCGCGCTGGTTGCGCTCAAAGGGGCCGAGGAGAAGCGGCGCACCATGGAGGTGGAGGCGGCGGCACGTCGCGTAGAGCCTGGCCTCGTCGCCTATGGAAAGGTACGAGGTGATGTTTTCGAAAACTTCGACGGGGATGGTCTCAATGGTACCGAAGGACATTGTTCCTCGTCCGAGGGTTTGTTGAGATATGGTGAGAGGACAAGTTGGACTCGTGAGAGAGAGGGTTGATCAAGTTGGAGTAAAAGCTTGTAAAGCAACTCTTGAGGTGGAGTGATACTTTGCCGTCCAACATTGAAACTCACAGCGGAAGCACCCCAGCTTTAAATACAAGATGCTCGGGAAAGAGAAGCATGTCCATATATCGACAGAAGCAAGTCTCGTCAGAACGTCGGTCGAGCCAGCTCTAATCACGAGCTCGAAGAAGAATCCCTCATCATCCCAAACATGCAGGACGTGGAGGCGCACCACCCCATCGCGACGTATTCCTTTGCATCCTGTCTCAAGGAGTGTGTGATGCATTCGGTTCGGCTCATCCATCTTGGCCCACCGATCATGTGCGGAGAGAAAAGGGAAGGAATCCTCGCGCCGCCAGGCGTTGCAAAGAGGTCAATTCGATGACCTGCATCTGCATCCTGCATGGCTATGCCAGCAGGCGGCGTCTCCTATTCGACGGCGAAACGGCCCAGGTCGCCCGAACAAACAGTTTCTTTTTCCTTCTTCGTCACTTTCCGTTCCATGTTGCCATTACAAGTCAAAAGGCTGCGAGACAAGTGTTTTGCCTGCGTAGTAAAAGTACATGGTGTGTGGGTGGTTGGTCGCGGAAGCTAGTACGGGCGGGCGGCGGGCGTGTGACAACAAATCTGGAGTCCTGCTCATTCGGGCGTCGTACAGTTTGTGATGCTAGAAATTTCAAACAGAGGGGGGCGAACCAAAATAAAGAAAAGGAAAAGATGGCAAAGCCAAAGACGGCAAAGCCAAAGACGGCAAAGCAAATGCGTCATGATTCTGCCATATGGTTTCAACTAGTGTATGGCAGAGATATGCCACCGGCGCCCAACATCAGGTTGAGATTCTCAAGCTTCAAGGCCAAAACAACTCAGTTGCAGAGTTGACCTGCACTCCCACTCACCGCAATTCTCTCATTTGTCCTTGATCGGCAGAAGCGCAGCGCCGCAAACTCACAACCAGCCTCCCTCCTCCAGCATCGTCCTGGCGAGTGATCAGGCTAGGAGCGTGCTCGTCATGCGAGACGGGTGACTGCATGGTCTCGACCTGTCGGGGTTGTCACGGAGCAAGGGCGCTGCGATTTTTGCGATACTTTTCTTGCCAATGTCAAGTTGGTTGGTTGGTGGTGTGGTGGAAAGTTGCGGTCGCTTGCTAACACACTTGACCGGTTTCAGTCACAGCGAACGGCCGGAGATCTCATGCCTCGTTTGCTCATGAAATTCCGCATCAAGGTGAAGCAGGCAGGGGTGAGATCTGATGCAAGCGGCGGGGGAGAGAGGAGACTAATCGTTCATCACAATCTCGTACGATTTATCTGCCTGTTGCTGCGTGGCTGACCGCTTCCCCGGGCTCCCGGGCTGAGCGAACTATGCAGTCTTGTTGGATGGAAGACAGGGAAAACATGGGCCGTCAGACCAGAGGCTGCCGAGTCGTCTTTCTGTAACGGATGTACGGCTGCTGCGACAGACCTTGGCGCTGTGGCTTCGATTCGTACGCACACTCCGTGACCGCCATCTATCTGCCTGGTGGATAATAGACGTTCATTGGTTGCGCCGTGGCATCATGCCGCAGTGCAGTGGCCCAAAAGCCTTGTCTTGGTCCTTTGTCAGCCCTCGTGGTTCATCGGACCACTTGCAGCCGGTGTGCAAGCGCCAAGCAGAGCCCGGCATAAGTACGCACAAGCTTGGTGCAAACGAGAGATGATTTCAAGATTCGTACATTGACGCAGTTGAGCCGATCTTGGCTGGCTGCCTGCCTGTTGGCAGGGCACGTTCGCCCACTGGCTGACTCAGCCGAGGACCCTCCTCACTGTCACTAAGGCCACCTCGGGATAGCTTCCTCTTCTTCTTCTTCCTCTTCTTCTTCTTCTCTTAATAGCAACATCGCGGGTCTGTCGCTTTGCTGATCCCTCGTGTCCTTGCCCGGCTTGCGACCCCCCCCCCATGATTCTCCACAGTGCGCGCAAATCGTGCCCAACTTACGGCTCATATTGGAAAATGACGGCCGAAGCGCAGGGGAAAAAAATGAGTGAAAGACCAACTTGGAGCATCTTTTATACGGCAGTGGCAAGTCAAGGCTTGATCAAGAGGTTTATTTGCCATCTGATTCGCTGGTTTCTGGCCCATCCGCCAGTTTTGGACCACGCCCTTCATTACTATGACAATGGACGCTGCAGGAAGTCTCTACACAGTTGAGATTTCAAACATCAGATATAACAAAGAAATCGGTAATAAATGGCGATTAAAGATAAGAGAAATTATAAAGAGAACATGTAAAAAGGAACAAACTATAACTTTAAGACAAGTAAAAATTAGAATAGAGTTAAAAGTCTAAAATTAATAGGACTAAGCCTAAAATAAGTTTATAGATACTCTAAGGACTATTTGACATCAACTACTAGTTATCTTTGTTGAATCTCCTTACTAAGGTAGCTCGGAAGGTAGGTGTCTCCTTGTCAGGGACGGGAATAGGATGCGGCTAGCTAGAAGGATACGATGACAGAGATCGGAGTTGGTGAATAATAAATTCACACCATCCAGCACCTCACTACCAGCTATCCATGATCTCTTTTAAGACTTCCTTTCAGCTAGCCGCTACCCTATTTCCATCCCTGACACTCATCCCTCGCGGATAATTTTTTTCTTTTACAAACGTGTCAAGCTAGAGCCTCTTTCCAATCCATCGGAATCGATAGACACGCGTCTCCTCTTTCGCGAATGGCCTCTTTCTGGGCATGGCACACGAAGCCCTTGTATTGACCAACCATTCGGGAACAGGAAGTAGGATCATTCGTTCAGAGGATATCGTCGTTGCCCTCAGTTACAACATCTCCATCTCTCGTCAGCGAGAGGAATTCATCTCGGAGAGAGCCAGCGAGGATTGCGCAGGCGGTGCGGGCCGTGAAATGGTGAACACCACCGTTTTCGTAGGCGGAAGGAATTGGGATACTCGCTCACAAACGTGAGCCCCCGGTGGGGGAAGACGAGATTTGATTTTTATCGGTGAAGACATAGCGGCTCTTGAACCCAAAGATTCGTTCCACTGGGCGAGGGATGCATGCTGTTGATAATGAGCATTGATGATCTGGGAATGACATAAATTTATAATGATACCGGGCTACTCGACTAATCAGCGAGATAGAGAGTACTGGTTACGACGATTCCCATGGCCATGAAGCATAATCCATCCCGGAAGCGTCTCTTTGCCGTGGCTTCTCCCTTTTATGTAACTGATGTTGTGGTGTACGAAGCAGCCAAGAGATGGAGATATGAGCAAGCGAGCAAACAGAGAGCAGTAGACTCATCGAAGAATATGGTGCTTGATTGAGTGATGAAAAAGGAGAAGTCCCAGCTATGGTGCGGGGCAGAGGTGAGGGTAGAGGTAGGCAGTGTTCAGCATTTTCTTATCTCTTCTCCTTTTTATCTCCTTTACTACTAACTCGTCTTATTCTTCTCGACTATATCTCTTCGTCCTTTCTGTCAAATTTTTGTTTCGTCATTTTGCTTTGCCTTGTTTTGGAAATACTGTAGAGTTGCCGCCAGCCGTCATAGTGTCGTAACGCGCCATGACGAGCCCCGCGTCTTTTAGAAAGCCCAGCTGAAATGTCTCGAAACTGAAAGCGCAGCGCTTAGCTGTGCAAACCATTCTTTGACTTGCTATGCCTGCCAAGCCTGGTACCAAATTTAATTTTCTCATTAATTCGGTATTAACCAATCACCCCCACACGGCCGCTACCGTTGCCGCCCAGCTGGAGTCATCCCGTCGGGCCGCCACTTTTTCTGCCCTGCCAACCGCCACCGACTTGTGCGACTAGTTCGAGCGGCAAGACGCAGTTCGTGCATCCAACATCTACATAGTATTTCGTTTGCTGCAGATTCTGTAGCAAACAAATCTCGCAAAAATCATCTAGAGTCGTTCTCCATATCATCTCAACTCTAGGCCAGGCCGCTCTCAACGCCCCTTGACCGCCAGGGCCACCCCGCCCCAAATGCTTGGCCATGCCCACCGACGCCTCTGCTGACGACGACCGTTCTCACGAGAAGCAGCGACGGTCTAAGTCCGAGCGAAAACCCGACCGTGAACGAGATCGAGAACGGGACAGGAACAAGGATAAGGACAAGGACAGAGAGCGCCGCCATCGCTCCTCCAAGTCATCCCGCAGCAAGGTCAGCGGTGAAGAGGCCGATGCAGGCTCGCAAGTCTCCTCCGTCAGACGCCATCGAAAACGAGACAAGGACCGAGACAGGGCCCGTGATGATGGCGACGACAGATCTTCGCTACGTACAAAGTCTCTCAGTGACGTGAACGGGCGCGGTGCCCCTCCCTCACCCCAGACCGCATCGCTCTTCGACGGCAAACGGGTTTCTCTACCGTATCCCTCATTTAGCAAGGCACATAGCAAGGAGGCGGTCATAAGCAGAGATAATCTGTCGCCTTCCAGAGGCTCGCGTATTCCAACACCAGAGCCGACCGATGCGGTTGACGACGATCGCCGACGCAAATCCGACGACGTGAGCCGCAAGGGTTCTACGTCCAAGAAATCATCCAGACCGCCCACTCCTCCCGAAACAGATCTTTCCGCCGACAAACGCAAGTCGTCAGAATCAAGGAAGAGCTCCAGCCATAGCAGAGATCGCGAGAGAACAAAAGACAAACCCACCGCTTCGGGCGTTAGCAGATCGGCCTCGAGGAACGAAGAAGGGTCGCGGGTTAGTCGCCGTTCTGCCTCTTCCAGCCAAGCGACATACATCAAATCTGTCAACCACAAATCGCACGAAAAATTAAGAACCTCCGAATCAAGATTTTCGAGTTCATCGTCTCGTCACTCGCCACATCGATCGGGCTCAACACGAAGCGTCAGAAGGCCTGAAGGCCGCGATGGCCACTCTTCGCCATCTAGTGTACAGGATTCGTCCCCAAGAACTCCTACGCAGGCACCTCAATTCTCGACACCATTTTACGACCAGCATGGCCCCGAGAGGCCAGACTCGTCTATTCTCTCAAAGACCGCCACGCCTGCCCCAGCTCCGCCACCTCCTCCACCGCCACCGCCTGCTATGGATCTTTACGATGTCCCGCGTGTCGACTACCTTTTGCAGAATGGCGGACTTCCTTGCCCTGTTCCGCGACACTTTCTGTCGGTGCTTCCCATTCAAAATGGCGCGCGTGGCACAGCGCCGCCGCTCTCTGGATCGGATACCCTCTTTGCGCCCTTTTTCAACTTGCTCGACCAATACAATACGGTAATTGAAAAGCACGGCTCTATCGCTGTTGCCACCGGACATCGGTCCGTTGCGAGACGACTGCTTGACCGCCTTGAGAACGTCTTCTCGCGTGACCTTCCACCACATGGATGCTCATGCATACTGTGCGATCGCTCCAACGATATGCATCACGGGCTGACGTGGGGCGACGTACTGGAGTGGGTTAGTGGTCGCATCGAATTACCCGAGTGGCCTCCGTTTGATCTCGCCGAAATTGGAACCAGAGCTGCCGAAATATCAGCGGAGGAGCCCCGCCGGCCGTCTTCGCCTATCAAACTCGACCCAGATATTGCAGAAGAGTTCCGAGAACACTATCTCCGCCAAACCAAAAAGGTGAGATCGGCTGTTGATAAGTGGCTGAATAGCACGCCAGAGACACCGATCCCGCCGCCCCAGGAGGTCGACGACGAGACTCTTGCTTTTGCGATTCTGACCAACTTGGACGATCATGATCGCCCGTACTTCAACGCTCTACTGTCGGGAGCTCGTGAGCTTAAGCCTGCCACCAGGGCACCGACACCAATGCTTCGCCAACGAAATGATTTTGTGGTCAAGACTGGCCTTTCGCTCCAGCGCTTATATCGACTGCAGCAAGCCCCAAGAGATGCTGAAAGTGTAACCTACCTCATCAAGAATCCGCATACACACGATTTGCTCGTCACCCTTTCCAACATCAACAACTCGGAATGGGAGATACTCACATCTGGCCGATTTGATGGGTTCCTGTGGTCCGGCGCCGACATTGATGACCAAGCCATGACACCAGGTCTCGGTTCCAGATCACAAACACCCGCAAATGGATTCTTTGGCAGCCGCAGCACAATGAGTCCCGGACCTCGCAGCTCCTCTGCCATGAGCTCGCGTGGCCCGACTCCATTTTCACGAGGGGCCACTCCGGCCTCTTTCGTCAGCACCAGCTCAGTTGGACCGAGCAGCAGACTAGCAGTATCCAACGATGAAGAGACGGAGATGGCTGCCATTGCCGAAATGGAGCGCGAAATCTACCAGGGCATGGAGAGCTTGGAAGACGCCTTTGAGAAGCTTCACCACCGGGCCGAGGTGGTGCGTACAGCCCTACGACAGCGTGGCGCTGGCCTTATGCAGAGCTTACAAAGTCGACGACGAGTGGATGTTTTGCCAGCGCAAACCCCAACGCCCGGCGCTGGACAGGAACGAGCTTCGTGGGCACCAAGCAGCGAAGGAGAGGCGCCCAGCGACGACGATTGGTTCGAGGAGTATGATATCATGCCAGACGATTCGGCAAGTAATATCAGCAGCTCACGACATCGGCGACCCAAGAGGCGAACGGAACGACGGACACCGGCGCCGATTGAAGAGGACGAAGAGGAGTAGGGCTTAAGCGCAGACATGATTTGATGATGATACCTTCAGATATGAGTTTGAAAATGCATGAAAGCATATGGCAGCAAATTTGAAGAGCGATTTTGGCTTTGATTTAATTGAACTTTTGTTGCATTCGCATTGGATTTGGCGGAGTGCGTTTAGGGCTATTGCATGGCGGATTACTTGTTGAATTTGCAAGAGTATGATGAACTACACATATGCATATTGGATTCGAAATGAATCATCACATATTTCTTGAAGTATTTTGTAAATACTATTTTTGCTCGACTCTACACAGCGTGCTACACTATAGAACACTGCCAACGTGACCCACTCGCTACTCACCCGCCCGCATCAACATCGAAAGCTCTGCTCACGCAATTTGTCTTGAACAAACCCCGAATGAGTCGCCATGGCTTATGCCCCCGAGGAGTTTGAACCGGGCGCAAATCCTAAGATCCGTGAGATTTGTAGCTCCGAAAGGGAGCCGCCGCACTGGGAGCCTCTGTACCGCCAGGCTTGCGCTTTTGGCCCTGAAATTTTCGCACAGCGCATGGTCACCTTTATCCGCAACCCCAATCTGAATACGACGTGGCTGTTCCGCGGCGACATTCTCTTTGATGACAACCCAGGAGACGGGGAAGCAGCGCAGCAGCCGGGAGCGCCAGAATTGGTTGTCGAGTATGACGCGGGCTGGCCGGAGCGCAGGGTCGTTGCGGGGATGACGAGGACAAGAACCATGGTACGCAAGTTGATTCCGCGAAATCAGCTGCGCGATGCTCCCATGAATCAGACGTGCGAATTTCATTCAGGTGATGGAACGCGAGACACTGCGGCCGCCAGTCCTGGCAAGGTGTCGACGTTGGTCATTTATGTTCCGCACGCCCAGTCTGTCGAAACGATGCCGTTCTATCACCCCAACGTCCAAGCGATCGCGCACCTCCATGAATGGGACGCCACTGTGAACCAGGGCGCCGTCTCTATCCATTTTCACCCATTTCCTTCCGACATGCCTCTCAAGGACGAGAAGTTGCGGCGGGTGGGCTATCACCTCCTCGAGAAGCTCTACAAGCACGGCCACAGCGAGCTGCGCGGCTACACCAAGCGCGTGCACCACGACGCCGTGATCCCGCAGCCCCGGTTTCAGGATCGCTACTCGGCGCTCAAGGACAAGTATGCGCGGTCTTTGATGACCTCGTGGGCGGAGAACACGGACCCGAACAAGCACGTGTTTGAGGATCTCGGCATCGCTGCGTTTCTGATGGAGCTCTGGGCAGAAATGTATGGGAAAGACGGGGCCAAGTTTCCAGGCTTTGTGGATATTGGCTGTGGAAACGGCCTGCTCGTATACATTCTGAATCAAGAGGGCTATCCCGGTTGGGGGTTTGATGCGCGGGCGCGCAAGTCCTGGTCGCAGTACAACACGTCGCCATGCGCCCTGTCGCCAACCGGCTCATCACTAGCTGAAAGATGCTTGATGCCCAGCGTTGTGCCCAGACCCGAGCACGAGACAGCAATCGATGCCAACCTTATCCACGACGGACTGTTCGCAAAGGGCAACTTTATCATCTCCAACCACGCGGACGAGCTGACGCCTTGGACGCCCATCCTGGGCGCCCTCTCCGACTGCCCGTGGATCTCGATCCCGTGCTGCAGCCACGACCTGACGGGCGCCAAGTTTCGCGCGCCGCCGCCGCGGGACAAGACCAAGCCCAAGTCGACGTACGCGTCGCTGGTGGACTGGGTGACGCAGATTGGCGAGGACTGCGGCTGGCGCGTCGAGACGGAGATGTTGCGGATTCCCAGCACGCGTAACACGGGCCTCTTGGGGCGGACACGGACAAACACCGGAAGCGAGATCGATGTTGCGAGCGTGCTGGCAAAGTACGGCGGCGTCGCAGGATATTACTCGAGCATTGCCAAGCTGGTCAAGACGGGCCCAAGATCACATTAAGCAAGTTTCAATATATTACAAGGGCTCTAATCTAGATCGGGCACGGGAAGATGGTCGACGAGCTTCATGTTCAGCCCGAGGCTCTTGAGCGCTTCCACTGCATTCTTGTCACGGAGCTCGGTCGTCTCCTCTTCGGTTGCCAATACAAAGTCTTGTCTGAGCACTTTGCTTCTGGACTCGACGCCGTACTGCGCAGCAGTGGCCTCGTCGATGGGCTCCAGATCCACGATGAGGCTTTCCTTGACGCCAAACACCGCATCCGTCTTTTCATATGGGTCGCCGCGGACGAATACAGCGCTGTATGGCATTAAGATCAAGGCTTTTTTTTACAGGGACAAGATGCGGCACTTACGTGATGAGGTGATCCCATCCCGGCTTCTCCAACATGAAATGCATATGCGCCGGCCGCCAGGGATGGCGCCCCAGCTTCTGCAGCAATTGCCCGACTGGGCCGTCTGAGGGAATCGGGTAGCTCACGGGCGTAATGGCCTTGAACCAAAACTTGCCCTCGGCGTCGCTGCGCATTATGCACCGCTCGCTCGGCTCCTCACGGTCCGCGTGCTGCACGTCGTAGTGCCCCGAGCTATCCGTCTCCCAAATGTCGACCTTGACGTCGGCAATCGGCCGCCCGTCGCGGCCGCGCACTGTGCACAGGACCAGCAAGGGCTCGCCGGCCGGGTCCGCCGACATGGCGGCACCCGCGTCCACGACTGGCGCGTCGTGTGTGTGGAACGGCCCCAGCAGCGAGCTCTCGGTGCACGACGGCGGCTTGGGGTGGTTGACGGCGTCGACGAGCAGCGACAGCCCGAGCACGTCGGACAGCAGGATAAACTCTTGGCGCACGTCGCTGCAGATTTGGCCGGTGCGCGTGAGGAACTGCACGGCGGCCATCCACTCGTCGGTGCTCAGGCGCGTCTCGCGCGCGAAATCGTGCAGGTGCGTGACGAGGCGCTCCATGAGATAGCGAAGGCGCGCGTCACCGCACTGCGCGTTGATGCGGACCGTGTTGGGCGTGATGTTGTCCGGGGTGAGGTCGAGAAGCTCGGGCGTGGCGTGCGTGGTTGGCGCCATGGTCGAAAGTCAAAAGTTACGGGCGGCTGTGATGAGACGAAGTGAGAAAAAGGAGATGGGACGAGAAGAGAAGGCGGGATGAAAATGGATTTCGAGAGAAGAATCGATGATTAATGAGGAAGAAAAGCCTTGGTCTAAATAGAAAGGCGGCCAATTGTAATCTTGGTCCTTACACTTTGCGCGGCGCTTGGCCTCGAACTAGCCGTTGCTAAGATGTTTCTAAGATCTTGATAAGCGTAGCACCCGGGAACGACGGGGTTTTGCACCCCGCCGCCAACCGCATCGAATCAACCCCTACGCCCGAATCTAACTTTTTTCATCATGGCATGAATTATGGATACAACTGATTTGAAAGCTTGCTCCGCATCACCCATCGCGGATGACCGATCGCTTGGGGCCAGATCCAGTTGGTAGGCGTGGCCATCTTCTTTCGAATGCAGCTCTTGTCTCGTGTTTATCCTCGCTCAGATGGAGAGATGAGGCCTTGCGCTGTCGCTCCTCGTTGCGCAGCAGCCAATTCATCAAGTCTGTTTGGCGACTTTGCTCGGCCATGGGAAGCTGTGCCCATGAGCCCGTATTCCGTGGTCGCACAGAATTATGCAACATGTCTAGGCGGCCGACACTAGTTAGTTTGTTCAATGGCTCGATAATACAGCGCGTCCAGGCACTTCCGAGCAGCATTGTATGGCAAATTTCGGTGGTGATTTGCGAATTACTTTTCTACACCACTGGAGTAACTAGTAACAAGATATGGTGGCTGTCAAGTCCAGACTGCGGGGTGTGTGGATCTTTTGTGGGCAAAACAAAACTCCCGCCACGTCGAGAGCGTGCGTAAAGGTTTTCAATCTTTCGATAATCAGATGGCGGACCAGCCAATAAAATAACAGCCATTTAATCAGCCAGTCAATAGCTTAGTAGTCAACCGGCCAGTCAACAGCCAGTCCTCCAGAAGGCCAACCTAACCAGGCAGTCAGCTACAGGGCCACAGAGTGATCCACTAACGTATAATATCTCTTATAAGGATACTGTGTAAATGTAAATTCCACATTGCCTTTTTAGGACTACGATTTTGCATCTAACCACACATGGGGTGTGGATTGATCTTGTCTTCAAATCAACTGTCAGCTGCCATATCCCAGAGCTTGCTGCTGTCACGGAGATTTTGCAAGTCTTTTCCGAACCCAAAGAGTCAGTAGTACAGTTCATTGTTACCATGCCGTGCTCAGCACCATCCGCCGAGGCGACAAATGCATCCGCCGAGGCAACGAGACCGTCAGGTCGAAAAATTAGCTCCGTCGGCCAGAGTGGCGGGATCATCCGTTGGAGACAAAGTCGCATCCGTTGAGGACACTGTTCCTCCATCCGTTGGCGAAGTGGCTCCATCTGTGCAAGAGGTGGCACCTCCCGCCGCTCCAAAGTAAGAATTTATTCTGCCAAAAGCATCAATAACGAGCCTCCGGCAAAGCCTCTAGAGACGCCGCATTTCAGCCACAGAAAAAAAGCATTTCTACTATTTGAATAGTGATAATAAAAACATAACCCAAGGTAGCCAAGTTATCCGCCTTGACGGCGGCGCTGGGGGCCACAAGAGAGCAGGCTTAAATAAGCTGCGAGCTGACGTTGTGGCGCGGTACTTGCTTTTTGGTGGGCTGCAAGGCAAAACAGCAGGTACTCCGGTTGGTACAATGATACTCGCAAGAACTCTCGGCAATTACCTCTTACACACTCAACGTGTAACTATCGGAACTATCAACTCATACAGTGACGCTAGACTTGACAAAGAGAGAATTGTGTTTACAACAGACACTACTTTGACAGTTGATACCTGCTGAAAAAGTCGAGAATAATCGGCGTGGCATTGTAGCTAGCCACATGGTGGTCCTTTCTCGAATTGTCCTGGTTCGGGGCCGTGCTCGGCCAGTCATGACCAATATCAGACTCGAAGACATGCGTCACCAAGCCAGCATCGGCACCGCTTCCATACGTATACGATGTGGTATTGTTCGCAATCTCGCTCGAGTGGTTCTGCAAGCCCAGTACATTGCGGACAGCCCACTGCTGGACAAAGTGCGGAATGGCCGGAAGACACTCGTTTTTGCGCTCGCCGCCTTGATAGGGTATAGTCGTGTCGTTGCCGCCGTGAAACTCGATAAAGGCAACATTGCTCCTACCGGGGTTGCAGAGCAGCTTGACAGTGTCGGGGAGGCAGGGCAGCGTGTCGACGTAAAAGGCGCCAGAGACGGGCGCAAAGGCGGCGATGCGCTGGGAGGCGCACACGTCGCAGGCGAGGACGTTGCAGAAGCCGCCGCCGTCGGATTTGCCAGAGGCGTAGATGCGCGTCGTGTCGACATTGTAGTTTGTTTCGAGGTAGTTGAGGATGTCGTGGGTAAACAGGACGTCGTTGACGGTGTCGCCGGGAACTCCCTGCCAAGTGTCCTTGGCGTCATTCAGTACATGGTTTTGGTGCATGATGGTTCTTGTTAGGGGAGGGAAAAAACTGACATTAAGGCCTTGAGGATATACTACGATTGGGGTCGCGTTGGCGTCGTCGGCGGTCGTGAACCCGTCTAGTTGGAGCTGATCTGTGGCGTTTCTGTCGCCTCCGTGAAAGGAGAGGAGAACGGCCGCGGGGGAATTCGGATTATATTCCGCAGACACCCAGAGCAGGAATGATCGTTGCCGATTATCGCTGGTGATGACAATGTTTGATGTGCTTGAGCTAGCTCCATCTTGGGCACAAGCAACTGATGCTAGCGTAGCGGCACCAGTGGCGAGCGGAAACACAATGCTAGCCAAAAACTTCATATTGACGATGCACTAGGTCTGTTGAAGTGAGAAACAGAGTTTGCGCGTTCTGACATGAGCAGCACCATCATTTTATATTCTTTATCAAGTGGTGAGCTCAGCCTGATGCTGACAAGATACTAGCCTAGCACTGCTTGTGGATGAAACCTTGACGATCTCGATCAGCAGCGCTAGTTATTATTAGGGGCATAAATTACCGAGACTAGTTAACTAGTTGTAGTTTTTGGTGCCAAGAGCTAGATGTAATTACCGATCGGGTGATTCGGCAAAAGTCCCATAAACATATGGTCCGACAGGGCGAATTCCGGGCTCAGCAGCTGATCCATGTCGCCAAACTGCGACACAGTGCCCGTAGAAACCGGTGTCATCGGGACTATGGGTGGCAGAGCCGCCGACGCCGCCGCCGCCGCCGCCGATACCAGAGTGCTGGCCATCAGGTGCACGTTGCGCATCCGTTGCTCAGCCCGCTGCCGCTCTCCAGGAGTCTCTGGTCGACGAGGGTTCTCACGAGGACTCGGCTGCACAAGCATCTCCCCCGCTGCGAGGTCTTGCGCGCGCTTGAATAGCCGATGCATGACGTCGGCGCTCCAGTACGTGGACCGCAGCTCGGCAAAGACGCTCACGCAGAGCTGCAGCTTGCTGCGGCCATGCCTGCGCGTCAAGGTGCTCTCCGACTTGCAATCTGCGAGGTGAATCTGCGTTGCCGGCACCATGGCAGTGATGCTGTGAAAAATATTTTAGTGCTGAGATTTGGGGATATTTTTGGCAAGGGTCAAAGGGGGACACACATCATCGGTTTCATGTATTCAATGGCATTCATCTCGATGAGTTGTTCGACAAGGTCGTTTGTGCTTGATGCAGCCTCGCGACCACGGCGTATAATAGACTGCTTCAGCTTCGGATTTGCATCAGCTGCAGATGATTTTGTAGCATCAAGCATATATGGGCGACAGAGTATCGCAATGGTGGCTCTGGAAAGAATCAGCAAGCTAATGAGCAGAGCTCTAGTCGCGACCTCTTACTGGTAAAGCATTTCAACCTGGACGGTATGGACATGCACGTCGTCATCATCTGAGCTCGGGCTGTAGGCAAATTCCACTTCATCTAGCTCGTATAGCAACCGATTGACTTTCTCCATGGAGGGTTCGGGTCCCTTGACACGATGATGGAGCTGTAAAACATCTCCCAGCGCATCGCTAACTCGGACCATCCGCAGCCACAATGCTGCCAGGCTGGATTCATTTTCGAGGATAAACTCTGACCGTGCTTCGGGGTTGACTCGCTTCAATTCCCACAAGACGTCCTCGCGCGTAGGCCTCGCTAGGTCATGGCTATCGTTGCGCAAGCGCATCGGTCGTCCATTTGCAGCCGCAATCCATCGATCCCCAACCACTAGAGACCACCATATTCGTCGCGCCATGGGCTCCGAAACCTTTACCAATCTCTTTCGCTCGGTTTTTGCAGCATCACGATGAAGATTGATGGCTTGCGCGAGAGAGATGGCAATCCCAATCCAATACCACGCCCCGGTGTAATCCTGCGGATCCGAGTGCCAGAAAGCCAAGAGCATCACTGATTGGATCCTATCAAGTATGCCTGTTTCTAGATCAAGATGGTAAAGACACTAAGGGGAATTAGTCATTGAGAGCAGCGCGCGAGTGTGAGGCGCCATACCTTGGCACGATAGTACATGGTCGTCTTCATTGCCTTTCTAGACGAAAACCCAGCTTTCTCCAAAGTTTCCGCGCCTATAAACTAGAGACAATTGTCAGTCTGAGACTTGAATCGGTGATCAAAGATACATACATTAGCAGAGGCCAAGAACATACTCCACAGAAGCAATGGATTGATGCCTTGCGACCCCCGACTCCAGTACTCATTGAGAACTGTAGGCACATCCAAAATAGGCAGGAAGAAGTGGACATGTTGAAAATAGCACCCAATCAGTTCGTCGCATACATCATCAGGGAGCTTTGTAAAGACACCTTCGTGGCGCATGTATTCGGTTTCGTGGGGTTTGCGAGTAGGCAGTGTCGTCGGTGTAGCTGCGCGCACGAGCTGGGGGGCTTCCGGGTGGCTGAGATGCAGGATTGGATCTTGTAGCACTTGACGAGCTGCAATTGAATAAGCTTCAGTTCAAGTCTCTGAGCAATTGGAAGTGGGTAGTTGGGTGTAAAACTGACCAGCTTGATCTTGGACACTGCTGCTGGGCCTGGACACACTTGGCGAGGCGACACTGATATGCCCAGATGCAGTAGCAGTAGTCGCATCTCGATAGTTGCGCACCTCACCGCCATCTATGGCCCTCCGCTTCCGTAGTGAGGCTGTACTCTCAGTATCAGACACTAGAATCGCTATTAGTCGAGTTGGTCGTGAATCATTGTCAAAGCTCACCTAGCTCGCCAGCTGCATTACGCTTCCTGCGAGGTCTTTTATCAATCGTCAGTCACGCCATTCAAGACTTGCATCTCGATGCCCTGTAACCATTACCTGTGTTGTTTCCGCGGCAGCACCACGCAGTCTTGTCCATGTTGACGGCAATTGGAGCATGGTGTCGCCGTCTCGGCAACGTCGCATTTTACTTTACGCCCCTGACACATTTGGCAGGCAACGCGAGATCTGGCACGTGGTGGACTCATTTTTATTAGTGTCGTCAAATGTGGCGTTTGTCTTTGTTATTTTTCCTTTCTTATTCTCACGACTTTCCGTAACAGGACAGAATTCGCCAACAGCATCTAGTATTAACAGGATCCGGTAAAAAGAACAGATTGCCGGAGGGGCGATAGTGCCGGATGAAGAATTCTCCGCCGACGCCACGATTTTGTGCAGCTCGGTACATTTGGTAATTGAAGCATGCCATCTCACCCAGCAAATTCCGATTCGGAAAGAGTGGTCTTTGTGGTGTCGCGGTAGAAATGGGTTCCCTATCAGCTTTCGCTTCAAGCAATGATGCACTACGATTTTATCCCAAGACAACTAGGGATGAGAGCATCAATTCTTGTCATAGCTGAAAAGGGTGGAACATAGGTCCAGCATCAGGTAGCTTTGAACTGTATCCATTCATGTCTAAATACATGCATCCATCTATACAAGTAGCTGGACAAAGCACTTCTTCTAAACTGGGCAGTGGTAAAAAAAGGTTCTACTTCACAACAGCACGAACAAACAAGTAAAGTAACTCGGAAACAAAACATAAAAAAAAAAAATTGCGAAAGAAGCAAGAAAGAGGCGAAATCAGTGGCGGCAACGAGGGCTGCTAAAAGGTCGCCGATCCGATCGCTCCCTCTCAAGACTCAGCCTTCCGTGTAGCCTTAGTCCTGAGCTTCATCATCAGGAACACAAGACCGTAGAAACCGACCACAAATACAACAACAATACCTGCGTTTCTCCAGCCGTACCATTCTTCTTTCATGTTGAGTGTCTGGAGAAAGTCCCCTCCTTGTGTGTATTGGCACACGCGGCAAGAGGAGGTGTCGTCTGGGTTGAGGAGGTTTGTGGCGATTCCCATGCCCTTTTTATAGACGGAAAGATAGTCGCCGCAGGTTTGGTTGGAAGGCGGGTCGAATATGGCAAGTTCGTCTTCTCTGCAATGGACAGGCTTATCCCACGTGGTAAAGACAAGCAGGGAACTCATGAGGTAGTTGAAGGGGTCGATGTAGTATATCCTGAATATGCAGTTAGAAACCACTCACACTAAGGTTGTTGGATAAAAGAGGCAATTGTTTCTTACCAATATTTCCAAAAGGGCTCAATCTGGCTGTATGGTACCATGACGCCGCAGAAAGAGACAAGAGTGGTGATGACCAAGGGGTTGACAAGAGCTGCAAAGACGGCGTTTGGGGTGTACGCGGCAATCATCTGCCCGATACCGGTATATAGAAACTCGTACATGACCTATGCGCAAGTTAGTCTCACCGCGCAACTGATACAAAAAAATAACTAGAAAATGGGCAGCAGCTTACCACCACGAAGAACACACTACCAGCATGCCCGGGACCGGAAGGAAGGCCGGCAGTAAAGTACCAACAGACGTAGTACAGCAAAGCACACAGAAGCAAGTAGGGAAACTCAGACACAATCAAACCAGTAACAAAGGGAGCCCAGTGGTACATCTTGCTCTTCTTCTCCCGCGCCTCGTATATATCGCGACGATCGATGAAGAGAGGCTGAAGTTGAGATATGATGCCGGGTGCGATGAAGATAAAGTTGAAGACGGTGAAGAGGTTCTGCTGAAGGTCTGTAAGGCTGTCCCCAATCATCCAGAAGGTGAAGCCGTTGAGCAAGGCCAGACTAACATGCATGGCCATCTTGTTGTCTACATATTCAGTGTTGCGGAAGAGTGAGACATTCATGCGATGCGAGACCAGTTTGATCTGCGTCCACATGGAAGCAGCAAACTCATTTTCGTCATCATTGACTCCCGATGGTCGAGAGAGAGCGGATTCAACCATGTTGCCCAGTTCCTTGCTGAGGTGCTCGTGTTCGGGCGATTCCAGCCAAATCTTGCTCCAGTCTTGCTTATGAGATGAGGTCCCGTTGCCTGAAATCACATCAATCATGTGCTCAGCAGGGTTGGCTTCAGACGGGCATGGAGCCCCGTGACGACCAAAGTATGACTTGATGGTACTTGCATTGTCACCGATATCTCCAAAGTATACAGTCTTTCCACCCTTGGCAAGTAGCAGGAGCGTATCGAATTGGGCAAACAGCTGTGCTGACGGCTGATGAATGGTGACTAGGATGGCCTGTCCGGCTGCTGCGAGTTTTTGGAGGAAGCGAATGGTATTGTAAGCAGCCTGACCGTCGAGTCCGGATGTAGGTTCGTCGAGGAAGATGAGAATACTAGGCTTTGCGACCAACTCGACGCCAATGGTTAGACGCTTCCTTTGTTCAACAGAGAGCCCATTTCCTGGACTACCGACAAGGGTATGCTTAAGATGGTTTAGTTCTAGGAGGTCCACAATGGTATCGACATATCGTAGCTTTTCTTCGGTAGGTGTATCACGAGGTTGGCGCAAGAGGGCTGAGAATTCGAGCGCCTCACGAACAGTTGCCAGAGGCTCATGAACATCGAGCTGCTCGACGTAGCCGGCAGAACGTTGAAATGACACGGGAATAGGACGACCGTCAACCAAAACGGATCCATGAATGGTTCCCTCAGTTTTGCGCTGTGCGAGGACGTCAAGAAGCGTAGTTTTACCAGCGCCAGAAGCACCCATCAAAGCACCGAGCATTCCGGGTTTCACATAGCCTTGCACGTTATCAAGGAGGACACGGTCACCCTCAGAGGTTTTGACCGTATATGACAGATTCTTCCATGTAAAGATGCTTCGGTTGCGAATGAGCTCATTGTCAAGTTTCCTGTCAGAGTCAAATCCAGGGTTGGCCTGGGTTTTCTCAGCAGGTTGCACCTGCTCCTCATCGTTGAGGCTCCGAAACAGGTGCTTGGTCTTGTGATGCTGTTCCCGAGGAATCAGGAGACTGTGTCCTCCTTCTCCCACTTGCTTCCAGCCATTGGTGAAGAAGATGGTGAGGCCAACAAACAGCACCCACCACGCGCAGATTATGCCAAAGTTGCGCCAGATATGACCATGACTAAAGGACAAGTGCTTGAGATACTGCTCACCCGTGACGCTCGTAGCTCCAGGCGGCGCACCACCAACACCAGCACACGCCTGCCCACCTTGTCCTTCAGCATAGCCTTGCCCGTTGGGAACAAGATAAGGACCGACACAGGCAATGATCTGGCCATGGAACTCGTTTGAGAGGAGAGCATCAAATGCATAAGCCATGGGATTTATCCAGAAAATCCAAGAAAACCACGGATGCATCTCGGGCTTGACAATCATGTACCCCATGTAGACAAATAGGGCGACAATAGAGAGACCAGAGACCTTGGTCGCGGCGTCAAACGTAGGAAATGCGGCGCCCACCACGCGGAAAAAAGAGGTCATGGACAAGGCGGTTGTATAGTTGATTGCCAGGTAGGTGAAGAAGGCGCCGGCCGTCATCTTGAGACCAACCATAAAGTAGAGAATGAGGCCGAATTGCAAAACTTGGAACAGCAAGATGGGCATGTCTGCAACAACTTGGCCAATGACGACAGCTGCTGGGTTGTACAGGGCAAAAGAGCGGTGCTTGGCCAAGATGGGTCTGCCAGTGAAGGAGTCGGTGACCTCGGAAAGAGAAAGGAGAGCGTTGTACAGGATAGAAACGAAGAGAGCACCGCCCTTGAGGAAGAGCCCAGCAGAGTTGTCCGGGGCAGAGTAGAACAGGGAACCGCCGAGAAGAGCCTGGATGACGGTCGCGCCCTGCTTCATGAACAGAGTCGCCTTGTCTCCCCACAAGATCTGATACTGCCTGATGGTGGCCGCCTTGACTTGAGTGAGAAAGTCGGCCGTGACGGGCGAACTCGCGGGCACTCCCTTGTGCTTCTCGCGAGCGACCATCTCTTTGAAGACTGCCGTGTTGTCGGCGGCTTCCTGGGTTGTGGGGTAGGTTTGAGCCTCTTGCATCGTCCTGGGATAGATGGCCGACTTTTGGTATTCATCGAGGACTGCGTCGACGTTGCGAGGAAAGGTCGTCTCGTGTCCGGGGGCAATAACCCGCTCGTGGGGAACCATGACACCTGTTAGGAAATCGCCTCGGTTGGAGCCGCCATCTCGCATGAAGCCAAGGCCCTCCATGAAAGGAACAGCCTCCTTTTGGGGTCCGTAGAAGATCTGCTTACCCTCCTCGAGAACGAGAACCTTGTCGAATTGCTCGTAGATGCCATTACCTGCTTGGTACAATGTAACAATGGTGCTGAGACCGAGGATATCGGTCATGACCCTGATTGCCTTGATCCATTCAAGAGCCGTGCTGGCGTCGAGACCTCTTGTCGAGTTATCCCAGCAGTACACGCTCGCGCGAGTAGTCATGCATTCGAGAATGGATACTCGTTTCCGCTCTCCTCCAGAAATGCCTCGAATAAAGGCATCCCCGACCTTTGTATGGGCAGTGTGGGAAATGCCGACCGACCGTAAAAGAAATTCCTTGTAAAACTGAGCGTACTCCTCGTGCGTAGCGATCCCGGGGGGCAGCTTGAAGGGGACCTTGATGCGGGAGGCAAAGTCGATGGTTGCCTCGACGGTCAGGGTTGGGAAAAAGATCTCCTCCTCGGTGTTCATGATGATCTGGCCACGGTACTGCTTTGCTTCGTCGGCCGTCATGTTTCCGTAGTGGACGTCCCCTGCGACATCTTTGAAGCCACGTCGATTGTTGGCGAGCACGCTGAGCAAGGTCGTGCAGCCTGACCCTGGGCGGCCAAGAACCAGCAGCATCTCTCCAGGCTTGACACATCCGTGTGAATTATCGACAATGGTTTTTATCGGTTCAGCCGTGGTGCTCTTGTGGAAGGGATTCAACTGTGACAAGACATTTTCCTTGAAGGTCGCGTCGGCGCCGACGCCGGTAACTGTAAGGTTGATCCAGCTCACGCCGAGCTTCTTGGGCTTTTCTCCGCCTTGTTCGTCTCGCTCCCGTATCATCTGCATCTCGGGCGCCATGTGCCATGTCCTGTCAACTGACATGGTGTTCCCAAGCCCGCTGTTCACATCTGTGGCGTGGCCGGTTTGGCATTCTGTGCTGGACTCTTCGTCCACGGTGGGAGAAGTGATACTCATGGACCGAAATGGGATATTTGACCAACAAAACAATCTATTCTTTTAAATGGACGAAAAGCAGGCAGAGTCTATAACTTGAAAGGATATGCTACGAAAAAGTATAGTGCCAGGTATATATTTACAAGAAAACACTCTTGCTTTAATTACCAAGTTCTTGTCGAACAAAAGCAGCTTACAGAGGTATTGTCTATCTCGTCCGGTAACGGAAAGCTCGCAATTGCAAATAAAGTTATGGAACCCTCCGGGCTGGCTTGTAAAGCCTCCGACAAGCGATGGCGCACCGCTGTTGCGTTGTGATGGTAACTTGTCGTCGCCCCTCCAACCCTCTTCAATGACCACTCTCGGGCCTCGCAGCATTACAGGCCACTGTGTGAGATGCAGCCAGCCAGAAATGAATGTGAAGACTTGATTAATAAACGCTTCGAGCTGGCGCATAGTGTTCTGGACGCTAAAACGTTGTGGATTTCTCCCATGTTAGCGGCAAAAACCCTCCGCGGAGGGTTTAAAGAACAAGCTTTATCTGGATCCTTTATTAGTGTCGCCACCAAATGATCTTGGCCCCTCAAGCTGAAGTCTGGGCCACAACCTCGGATCGAATTTGCTTTGCACTGCATGCAACCTCTCCTCTGTAACATCTCTATTCGCGATATCGGCATGTGATACCACCATGGGTGGCACAATAATCCATCCATCGCAGCGGCGTGTCTCTTGCGAGGCTTGCAGGAAACACAAGTCAAGGTGTCAAAGACTTAACCGCAATGAACTAAAGTGCGCGAGATGCACGTTACTCGAGTTGGAGTGTACCACGGGGCAACAGAGGAGTATCGGGAGGCCTCGTCGATCGGTTGCTTCTGCTGCTGCTCCGACTCGGAGCTCGACCGTTGAAAAACGAACCGGCAAAATGTACACTCAAAAAACGCATTGCAGAACATCTCGTGAGAAGGGTTTGGACTGGACAAGCCTCATGTCTCCGGCTTCTACCCCAAGGCAAATCTCCGACTCGGCCGATGATGATGCATTCGATGGCGCGACAACAACATGGTCAACCATGGACATGAGTTCGTTAGATCAATACCCACCGTCATGGGATGCTGCATTGGATATTGCCGACGCTGAATTCATGTTTGCCCATAACTCAGCGTTCCATGTCGCAGCATCATCCCTGTTTACGCCAAACTTTGGTCATTCCCCTCAGGGTCCGTCAAGCGCCGTGTCGTGCGACCCTGGAGGCTGCTTGACGTCGACTAATACCCTCCAATTAGCAATGCCAGAGACTGTAGGCAGCATCGATGCCTTGACTGCTCTCTCGGAGCTTTCCAAGATGAACCTCGACTTGCACATGCGCGTTGCAGCTGCTGCGACGAATAAAGCCAGCCTAGAATTCGACAACATAATATACCAGCGGGGCGCCTTATACATCAACAACTTTTCACTAGCCGAATTCATGCTCAACACGTCTCAGAACTTTCTGCAGCTCCTCACCAAACTTTGCAGACAACCTGTTGGCCTGCTGGGCGCGTCACCAACAACAGACATGCTTTCCTCGAAGCCACTATCGATGCAGTCGCACCCCCTGAAAATGAACCAGGCCAATATATTCGCTTGTTCGCCTCCTTCGTGTGCTACCAACACCACAGGGCCGCTGCCTGCTCCCCTCGCGCTTGCCATTACGAGTGTATTGACCCAGCTCGTCTCTCTCTATGATCTGATGCTCCATCACTTTACAGCTCGCGCCCAGTGGATCTCTGTTGATCCCATCACCCCCCTTCCAGGTCTCTTGCTTAGTGGTATGCCCCTGAACAATCCGTGCACACAGGGCATACTCATTTCTATAAACATGCTGGAGAGAATAGAGTGCATTCTAGGTATCAAGCCGGGGCCTAGCACCATTCAAGTAGGTTTGTTGTCGCCAAGACAAAAGGAGGTGCTCTGGAGTGAGTTGGACGGTAGAAGTGCTGTTCTGCACGGTTACGCTGTTGTGCGGCCTGCGATGTTGAGGAGGCTATTCGGAAAAGTAGCAGTCATTTTCAGTCAAGCATCAGCAGACTCATTACAGACATGAAACATGAAAAAAGATACCCATTGACCGACTTGAGCGACGCGCTAGCCGGAATATTTTCTATCAATCCATGTGAAGCGACGCGCTTGCCAGAATATCTTACAGCAACATATCTGATTTGTGCAATACAGAGTCCCTTGCCCTCTCACCTACATTTACATTTTAGGCCCCTCGGCCTGCAAGTCATGCGCAATTCCCACGCCCGCAAACGTCCCCATATGCATCGCCTGCATGGCATTCTTCATTGGCGTCGCGCAATCCCCTGCCGCATACACTCCCTTGACACTGGTGGCTCCAAATGGTGGGTGTTATTTTGACATCTCCAGCAGGCGTCAACTCGACACGTAATTGCGCTGCAAACGGGCCGTTTAGTTTCGTAGGCGGCTTGTGCACGAGGAACGCCTCCTGAACCGAGCTTCCATCTGCAAAGGAAATGGTAATTCCGCTGCCTTGGGGACCAAGAGTGAGAGACGTAATCCCGCGGTCGTCTGTTGTGTAGGCGGCATGAGGAGCTCTGCGATGACTATCGTCCTGGCAAGCGGCCAACTCGGACGAGACGAGTCCAGCATTGTCTCAGCTAGCTGATCCAGTAAATAGGTAGTTGTCCCTTCACTGGGCCTTGGGGCGTGGCTAATGTGCCAGGAGCGCGGTTTTCCAAGACGCAAAACTCCCAGAATCGCTAAATCGATGACCCATGATGTATTTTGCGCGCAAAAGAGTCGAAAAAATCTCTACTTGAACTCGACATGGGACTGTTTTTGATATGCGGTGATCCAGACATGCTGCCCGAGGCTGACGTTATACATTGTCCTAGGCTGACGTTATACACATCATACTTATGCGCCTATTCCTACAGCCTCAACTACTTCCTAGCATTCTTCCTACCTCATACACGCCCACAATCTAGTACAGCAATCAATCCAGCTACAATGGTCAAGCTTCAAACCATCCAAGCCCACAATGCTGCTCTCAACTCCAAATTCCCAAGCCTTGTTGCAGTGTTTGGTGAGTCGACCTTTGGCTTCAAGCCCCTTGCAACTAGAAAAGCCACTGCAATACAACGTGCCAGTATGCCTTGTTCGCATTTCACTGACTTAATGGGCACTTGAAATAGTTGGCGGCACCTCCGGTATAGCTCTTTCCACCGCGCTCGCGCTCGCTCGTCACACGCAGTCGCCCAACATCTACCTTGTCGGCCGCAGCCAACCAGCCGCCGATGCGGCTATTGCCACCATGAAGAGCATAAACCCCTCTGCCCGAGCTACCTTTGTCCAAGCCGACATTTCTATTCTTCGAAACGTCGACACTGTATGCGAAACCATTGCGGAAAAGGAAAAGAAGCTGAACCTACTATTTATGACGCCTGGATACATGACGCTCAAGGGCTGGGACGAAACCGCAGACGGCCTGGACCGCAAGTTTGTCCTGCACTTTTACGCGCGGATGCGCTTCGTAGTCAAATTGCTCCCCCTCTTGACCGCGGCCGCGCAGGCTACCGACGCGACAGCGAGGCTCTCCCGCGTCGTTTCTGTGCTGGATCCGCATGTGTCCGTCCGCGCCGGCGGTGCTGGCAAACTAGACTTTTCCGACCTGAGCCTCAAAAACTCCTTTACCCTCAATAGGTGCGGCGCCCACGCCAGCTTGATGGGCGACTTCTTCCTCGAGGGCATGGCGCAGCGGCACCCGCAGACTTCCTTCGTGCACGCATACCCGTCAGGTGTCAATACGGGCCTGCTGCGGGAGCTGCCAGCCGGGCGCGTGGTCTCGGCGGTACTGGGCACCATTCTGAGCCCCTTTATGGTACCGATCGAGGAGAGCGGGGAGCGACATTTGTTCGCAGCGACGACGGATAGGTTTCCACCCAAGGCTGCAGGAAGCGCGACGCAGCAAGGCGATGTCGCGGTCGGGAGCAACGGTGTTAAAGGAAGCGGTTGCTACTGGTCCAACTGGGACGGAGAGGTGTTCCCGGAGAACAAGAAGCTGAGTAGAACAAGGGAGGAGGGTGCCGTGGACAAAGTCATTCAGCACACGGAGGAGGTCTACGCCAGGTGTACGGGAAGGTTAGAGACGCAAGAATCATCTTTTTAAATAGTTGTGCTCTTCACGTGGCATGGCCGTTTCAACCTATTCTATTGAGGCACTGCTTGAACAAAAGCGATACAGAGTTCGTCTTGGTGCCTACCTGGTCTCAATAGCAGGCCATGTATGAAGGTAGGTATATAGGGAGGGACTGATTCACATCATTTTACTACGACACCATGGACATGGCATTTTCACATTTTTCTTTTAACAAGGTATGGCCAAATTTGAAAGGGTCTACGTGCTGCGACGGGATTGACCGGGATCCTTGTCGAAACCGAATGATGACATGTTCCTCAAGTACGGATAGTAGGCTGAGAACCGCCGTGTAACTACATGTTATGCCTGTGTCTGCCCGACGGCTCGGGTCGACCTAGCGGGGCAGAAATGTAACGCTCGCGGGCGCGCGGTGTTGACCTTTTTGTAGTGGAAAGGACAGTGTCACACATAGGGCACCCCTTGGTGGACACCCACTCTTCCACAACACATCATCATCACTCTCTCTCCGTCACAGACGGGTTTGTGCGACCTACCTACTAGGCTCTAGGAGAGAACAATCAGAGATGGGGTACAAGTTCCGACAGGCGGTGCTGAGGGCAGAACTCGCTAGCCGCCAGCTTCCTCGATAAATACCCCACCAAACAAGTTGCTGCCTGTTGCTCTTCATCCTTCACCTTTTCGATTCAGGAGCATCCGTCTTTCTTCATCAGCATTTCTAGAGCAATTACGTTCCCTTCCTCGGCCGAAAACGTACTGAGTTGATTTGTTTCGCTCTTGCATCACCACAGCTTGCATCACCACAGCGACGCGACCGCAATGTCAGCTCAAACAGCGGGCGCCTGTTGGTCTACAGTTGATGACTTGGAGCCAACCGCGAATGAGCTTCACCAAAAGATTACCCAAATTCTCGAGACTGCCAACTTTGAGTGTCTTCAAGATGCTGCAGTTTTAGCACGCGGTGTCGAATTTGCAAAAGCCGGTACGGCCATTATCAACACAAACTCCTTCGCCTTTGGAATGAACAATGTCGTATTCAAAATCACCTTCTCCGACGGCATCATCTGGATCGCTCGCATTTGCCATGCCTCGAATCTGGGCAATGAGAATTTTGAAGCAGACAGGAAGAGTATGCTGAGTGAAATTGCCACCCTAAGAACCCTGCGCCGGCGGACAACGATTCCTGTACCCGACGTCTTTGCCTTTGAAGCATCTGCTTCGAATGACTTTGGCTATCCATACATGTTGATGGAATGCCTCGAGGGAAAGACACTTGGCGACACTGTGGCACGCGACGTACCAGTCAAACACCATTCACACGTTGCAAAGCAACTGGCAGAAGTTCTGTTTCAGCTTCAGAATCTGTCCTTTGATAAGCTAGGAAGGATCTGGTGCGGGGAAAGCTGCGATGAGTCCCCCGAAATCATTCCATACGAGGATGTGGAAGCAGCAGCGGCACCCATGGCAACCTCGCTCGAATGGTTCTACAGACACAGGCAAGAAGATAACCGAAAGGCTCTTGAGGTACATGCCCAGGACCCCGAGTGGCGCACGGCATGCTGGATCCTCAAGTCGGCTATGGCGCAAATCATCATCCAGGACACAATGTATGGCCCGTTTCCGCTCTGCCATTTTGACTTGCACTATGGAAATCTTTTATTTGACGACGAGTACAATCTGACGGGAGTCCTTGACTGGAGCGGTGCTGGCACAGCTCCATTGGAGAGACTAGCAGTCTCTCCAGAATTTATCACATTTCCGGGAATCACAGACGAGGAGAATCAAGTCATTCTTGACTTTAGAGGGCTTGTTCGTGACAATCTTCAAGACTTGGAAGCGCGGTCGCGAGAGTCGGCTTCATCCTCTGGGTCCAAAACGACCCTTTCGGCGATTCTGGGGACAAGGCGAGCAGATATTATCCATCGCTGCACATACAGTTTCCCGCATCGCGCCTTTTGGGACGGTCGTTTGGTGGCCAAGCTTCTGTACCAAGACGCTGTGTCATGGGAGCAGCTGGTGGCCGTGTATGGAGGCTCCGAGGTGTATTAGAAGAGGCGATTAGGAGACGAGGCACTCGCATTTACTGCAACAAGTAAACAAGACAAAGAAACCCATAATTCTAGATTTGGTCATATAAAGTAGCTAATGTGCGACATTAGCTGCCAAGGATCTGGGAGTGATAATATCAATTAAATGGAATGAACTGCACCGACTCGGTGTATGTATTCACGCGGGGAGTGCTCGCTAGGGGCGCCCAGTCGGGCAATCTGTGCCCTTTGGGATCATAATTTACCTCCTTCACAAGCTCTGCAAGATTGAGGATGCGCGTCAGACAGGTGGCCTGGTTGTACATGGTGTACTCGGACCACCACAGCTGCCGCGTGTCTTCTAGCGGCGACACCAGCCGAGTCAATTGTCCGCCTTGCAGTAGAAGAGTGGACGTACAGGCATCGGCAGCTTTTGGGGCGCGCACTACAGTACCCGATTTCCCAATTACTGTATTGCAAGCAAGACTTTGGCGCCATGCTTGGCCCGCGCGAGCCAAGTCAGCGTCAGAGACTGCCCGTTGGCGGCTCGTAGCTCCGCTGGGATCGTGGTACTAAAGGTGTTATCTGCGTTGGATCACGTCTTGATGAGACTAGACTTGTAGATAACCTGATAGCCATCATCACGCTCTGACATTGTGAGGTATATCAGAGTAAGTTGGGAAGGGGGGCAGTTTCGGATCTCAACCGGAGCTACACAGAGATAAATACAGCAGGTGCATTGACCTGTGCGAGTGTCAACACCATCTTGGATGAAGCTTCCAAATCTGAGCCCTTGTGAATAGGGCGTTTTCTCATAAGCCTCTCCTTTTTGTTCTGGTATAATTATTTCTTTTTTTTTATGAAGTGTTGCTTCAGCTAATTTTTGGCAAAGGATGTCAGGGTGCTTATATATGTGACAAGTCTGTCCTTCACCCATGTAATGATTTCAAGTTCTGGGAGGAGATGAGGTGCGTTGTACTTGGTAGTTACACGGCAGCTCATATATGCACATGCCGTACATACTTGGCTGCTTCCATGCAGATCGGATGTGCCCATGCCATATATACTTGGCTACTTCCATGTAGTTCGGATATGCACATGCTCTATATATTTGGCTGAGAGCCATACGCTCACATGGCAAACAATCGGCACGGCTGGGAGTTCTCGGTACTTTGACACTGGTAACAATTTCAATGACGGTCCTGTCAGGAAGGACATTCACACATTCAAGACCAAGATCCCACCAGGAATCTACCCAGTTAGAGTGCATTACCGCCAACTGGGTCCTTGGTGGGGAGCAGATGCGGCCATTGATGCCAATCCCACGTTTGCTATATTACTTGGCAATTAAGGAAGGCCAGTACGTCACTCATCGGCCGACATGGATGCAGAGAAGAAGGTAAGCAAGTCCTGTACTGTAGCGTGGTTTTTTTTTCTAGCGAATAGCTAACCTCTCGCTGCAGCCAGTTTCTTCGTTGGGATGTGGCTGGCCTCGGAATGGTTTTTCACTAGTTGTGTTTTTCCCCTTCTGTAATGCAAATGCAGAGGCTAGATATTATAATGCGAATCTAATATATAAGCCACCACCCAAGTTTCTCGCACCACTGGTATCGGCTCAGAGTGATGGCTCCTGGTCCGGTGATTGGCGCTATGGGTCAGCCGAAGATCCGGGGAGTTGATCTGATAAGACAAGCCACCGATGCTCACCATCAACCATCAAAAGGGTAATATCAAGAAGGATGTTTATAAGTTATCTTTATTCTAATTAGAATAAATTTATCTGAATTAGGTCTAACGATCTCAGCCAAAAAAAAAAAGGATATTTTGATGGTTTTCGGTATGAAAACGCCGACTGTGGGTGGGGGGGTTCCAGGGGTGGCCGACGTTGCATTCACTGATCAACCCCTGGCAGATCGTAACAGCACTACTTTGTCTCACCGCATCACATCAATCATCGAAACGCGCTATAAAACAGTACTTGATTTGACTAGTAAAATTGTGCGCAAATTAAGGTTTCCGCAAGTCTCCTGATAACATGGGCTTGGAAAAAGCTGATTATATGTAGTAGTTACTGCTGTTATGATCTTTCGAAGCTTGCAGTACCTCTGATTGTGGCGAAAGTCGGCGGAGCTTGTGGAGTTCCGGTATCTCGGGCGGATCTTGTACGGCATTTGGCTCCATGTCCGTCAATCCCACATGCTAGGAAAATACAAAGTTGCATGACACAATCAAATCGGAATGATAACGTCATCAGCTGTATTATGAAAAAAAAAAAATTTCGGGTTTTAATTGCTGTCACATGTTTGTGGAAATTGATTGGTGACGAAGCCAACGCACAAGCCTAGCTGCCTTGCCTAACAGCACCTTCTAACACTCTTGAATCCGCCTCGCGACACTCCTCTCTGCCTGCCCAAACAACGTTTACTCCTACTACAAGACATTGTAGCTGCTCAGGCCTGTTTACGGCGATCATCGTCCTTGATCAGTAGCATGTCCCGCTGCCATATCAAAACGATTGCCGCACCCGCTGGGCCGAGCGTTATGGCATACGTGAGCGCTTCCACCACAATTGCCCCCTTGAGGTAAAGTGCGTCGAGCTTCGGAGTTTCAAGCCTTAAAGACAGGGCCCAGACGAGGCAAGAAACACCAATCAGCCAATAGTCCCACTGGATAAACCAGAATTCTCCAGTGGGTATGGGCGGCAACGGGCTGCCGAGCAAGAAAGGGTTGGTCAGCCCAAGCATATGCCGGAAATTCCAGGCTCTTGCAATCTCAGGCGCAAAGGCAAAAGGAAATGCTGAAGCCGAAAAGACCATGGCCAAGAAGTACCAGTATGGAACTGCGCTCCAGAGTAAGCCGACAGCGTACACAAACTGGAGTCTCTGACGCCTATGGTTGTCGCGTTGGCCACTCTGCTTGAGGATCCGCCTAGCAAGAGGCGTCAGAGCCAAGTGGATGAGATATACCAAGAGAGGAAACGTTTCCCAAACCCTCACTAGATTGACCTTCTGGTTAATCGACAAGATGGAAGGCGCCGGCAGAGCAGCAAGAGCAGACGGAACGGCCATTCCCAGAAAAATACTGATGGGTATCGTGTAGAGCACCTCTGGAGCAACACTGAGATCGCTTGCGTGCCAAGACGCTCTCTGTTCCCTCAGAGATATGGCGTAGAATATTGGGCTTATAAAACCCAGTCCTGCCAGTTGACCCAGCAGGGCCATTGTGGTGTAACTTTGAGATCAGCTCAAGGACAAGTAGAGGTCATCAGAGGTGGAGTGCTTACAAGGCAGGAATTCGCCCTTTGTTTCCCTGACGATTGCTCTCAATCATTCCAAGAAGCCAGACTCCCATTGCAGATCCGCCAAACGGAACCATGAGCAACGTTATGTCGACGCTCGACGCCTCGACAAGATCATAGAAAAAGTGTGTAAGCCCATTCAGCAAGTCGTCAAACAGTTCCCAACCTGTCAAAACGGCGTCGAAGTGAGACTCATTCGCCCCTATCTTCTGGTTATGCACTTGGAGAATTGTCGCACCAAAGAAGCCATTGGTGATGGGAAAGGCAAGCAAGGCAAAAAAGCCAGTAATTGCAATACCAAATAGAAGTAGCGATAGAGGGCCTCCTCTTGGAGAACTTAGTTGTGAGGGAGCCATTCGGAATGAGTTTTCGGTCGAACAGCACTAGTTTCGGTGGCTCAATGAAGGCATAGAACAATTGTGACCCTTATAAATGTAGGGAGTAGTAAAGTAATTAACTACAAACTACCGAGGCAATTTATTGTTGAGAATAGCAATGACCTCGGGGAGGTGGAAAGATTAGTCATCTAGCCGCGGCTATTGTCGCTGCAAAATTGCAAATCCACATCTTTGATGATGTGAATCGAGCCTTCAAGCTGTTAAAGTACAGAGATAATGGCATGGGCCCAGTCAGCACGGCCTTTCTGTGCTAATTTGATATATTTCAACAATGGCATCAACTCACTTTCAACCAAGAGTTTCCCTATATTTGGCCGTACCTTTGAGTGCTCTCTTGTTTATATTTGCATTGCTTGCGTTTACGGGAGTGCCAAAGTGGCGAGGTGACCCAGCTCTTGAAGTATTCTCACTACTTCGAGATCCGGACGTAGGGGAAAATTCGCATATTGTCAAAAGCTGGAATACTAACAACATCTTATAGACGGGCCTTAATATTATCGATCACAGGCACCAGACAGCACCTCGATGGCTTTACCATGGCTTGCATGCGGGTCCAGCCATGGTATGGTGCATAGCCATACCATTACAGCATGTCGACTCTTTACGCAAGCGATCGCTGACCCTCCATCGCCTGAACGGTTATACAGCTTTGACAGCTTCGTTCATCCAAACCGTCAGCGGGGTTTCGTTTCTTATATACGGTTACGCCTACTCCCACAAGAATCTACTCCATATCCACTACTTGAGCATTGGAGGTAGATGGATCCCCCCGTTTTTCTGGCCGACATTCGAGGCTGGCTTATGGGCCTACGCGCCCGTCTTTCTTTTCACATTGGTGCGCACGGTTCAGACAGCCCGAGCCAAGAATCTCGCTCAGCATCGAAAATGGGCAGTGCTGCATACTATTGCTGGCTACGTTATTGCTGTCAACAGGCTAAACATCACCTTGCTGATTGTGTGGGGCGATCTTCTGGCATTACTGCCTGCCAGTGTCAAGACTTATCTAGTTGGATCTCCGTCATTCACAGACGTTGTTGACATGGAGATCAGCGGTTTTGCAGCAGCGGCGGCATACGCCTACGTCATATCTGGGGTTTGGGCAGTGTCACAGGCTAGGAAGGGGCCATGAATACTTGGTCGAGGGTTCTGCCAGCCTAGCGTTCAAGAGAAGACCTTGAAAGTGGACGAAGAGCTATTGTGAGGGCGACTCATCATATACCGGGCGCAAGTAGCTCGAAATCTCATAATGGAGACATGTGCGCACAGCACTATAAACTCAAGGGACCTCGATGGCTGGCAAATAGTTTGCGGATCGTACGGTTCAATCTCCAATAATAATTGCTCAGGGGGTGCTAAAGGCGTGACTCGCGGGTAGCCATGAGGTCTGCTTTGGAGCCGTGCGCCTCCCAGTCTTAATCGATATGATGTATGTTTCCAAAGATGAGCAAGTAGAAAGTGGCTTATCATGCACAGAGAAATAGAGAAGCGGAACGACGGCCAAAATAGGAAGTGGGAAGATCGGCCAACGCCTGTCAGGCTAAAAATAGCTGCGGAGACACTGGTAACAACCTAGTCAGGAACAAACCAAGAGCCAACGAATAAGCCCAAAAGTTTCGCAGTCGTCAGGCATAGGAGAGCATCAAGGCCCCAAGACACCAACTAGCGGTCCGGAGAAGCTGTTGAGTAGGAAGGCACAGACGTGTTGGGAATAAATAAACAAGCGAACAAGGGGAAGCAGTCGTCGGTTAGGCACGACGAGCCATGCATGATAACAGCCAAAAAGCCATTAACGGCTTACAAATAAGCACAGAGCAAAGTGGACAGGCTGGGGTAAATAACGTTAGCCCTTTGACAGAGATTGGAGGTAACGAAAGCCACTACATTCAGTAACTCAAGATACAGCCCTGACAGGTGCATTGTCCAGGCGAGGTATGTGCTGCTTGATTGCTTTTCGCGCCCACAGTATCCAGACTCAGCCACATCTGCACTTTTTGTCTTGATGTTCCTGGCATTTTTGGCTCTCTGGTTGCCACTGGTTGGTCAGGGTTACCCTGCAAGTGAACTTCTAGTCTCCTCCTCCACTGTCAAGGGCTCTCATAGGTCTAAAGTAGGCACTGCCAAGAAAGTGAATAGCCAGTATTCAGCCACCTAGTAATTATATACTTTTATTCAATTCATATTAATAGTCTCATAAATAGCCTTCCAAGTCTCTTCCAGAAATAAATCAGAAACAACACCACTTGGATAGTCTTTTCTTGAAATCGATGTAAGGGGATCTTATAGATGAAGAGTGCTCCCTTGGGCTTTTGGACAGAAAACTAGCATAATCTTAGTTCTATCACGAAATAGAGTAGTAAAAATGATAATACTAGATTAAGTCAATTTTGATCCATCTATCATGCAATGATATGTGTCTGAAGTTCTGCGCACTGTTTGGCTGATCCTGACTAATCGTATCCCCACCAAAGTCCACCTCAACACCGCCTAGCACAGTCCCTTCCAGGCACCATCACGCGCGCGCCTTTGATAAAAAAGAATATCCCCCTCGTTGTTTGGGTCTTTCTACTTTCTAGACACACTTCTCAGAGGCAGCGAGCACATCACTTCACCGCGGCAGCCATTTCTATTGGTTTGTTTGCCTCTCTGAGTGAGTTTTTTCCCTGCACTTGTCTCGTAGTGAAGTGGCTGGTCACTGCTGGGTAGACAGCCTAGCGTTTGCAAGAGCCGACAACTGACTGACGCTGCTTCCACAGAACCCTTTCTCGTCAGCCCATATCAACCGTCCCCCGTCCCCTCTTTCGCTGCACGACACTCTACTTCGAAAGGCGTTGCCATTGCTCAACGCACAACGCTCCTTGCACCTCGTTTTCGATTCAACTAGCGACCCGCTACGTGCCACTCTTGTTCGTCTTTTAGCGCATCACGCGCAACCAACGCTCCGAGTCGTTTTCTGCGAAAATATATATTCTGTTCGATTGCGGCACACCGCACAACATGCCTTGTGAGTGCTGATCCTTTGCCAACAGCTGCAGAATGCCGAGCCTAGCATGGCAAGGATGCCATGGCAACTTGCCAAGCATAGACTGCACCTACAGTCTTGTTTCTCGTGGAGCCCCGAATCGCATGCCACCCTTACCCTGCGTCAGTTTTGGTGATACAAGAACTACGTGGGCACAGAGACCAAAGTCGTTGAATGAGAAGGCTTTAGTGGTGTTCTACGGTTCCTCGATCGGACGTGCAGCTGGCTCCTGATCACATGGCGACCTCATACTCGTGATGATTATTCCATGATCAACTACTGACTGTTCGCAGTTTTAGCTGAAGATCCCTGGGTTAATGGCCAGGCAAGGTATGCGCTCATCTCTCGCGCGCGTCGAATCACTCTTAACAATCCACAGCTCCTTTGACTTGGCCGAGCTCGACAACTGCGCCATTGCCATCGATGCGTCCTACTACCTAGGCCACATCCTCGACGCCACAACCGCACACGAACCTCTCCTTTCTGCCCTCGGCGGTCTGACCGGCATCAACACGCACATCAACCAAAATCTGGACCTTTGGGAAAAGAGCAACATCATACCTTTCTTCATTTTTGACGGCCAGTCCATTACCGGCCAGGATGAAGTGTCACTCAAGCGTGGCCGTGCCGCCAATGTCAAGACTGAAGAGGCATGGAATCTCTACTCGCAATCGTCAGCAGAGCAGGCCGTCAATACATTTGGTGCCAATCCCGGTACGCATGTTTGTCACCGTCTCTCAACTCATACTGACCAGGCTCAGGTGCATTTCGTCTCCAGAACCTCTATCCGCTCCTGCAGGCGATTCTAAAGAAACGCAATCTTCATTTTCTTGTCGCTCCCTACAATGCGAGCGCACAGGTAAGCGATACTCACGACATACCACAACCATCGACTAAAACTTGGCAGCTCGCATACTTTGAAATGCTCGACTCTGATCAGTGCGCCGGCGTCATGGGCTCCCAGGAGCTTTTGCTTTACCCTGTCAAGGACTGTGTCATTCGCAGCATCGATTTTGAGAACAAGACTGTCACTGCCATCTCTAGGAAGCGCGTGATGCGAGCTCTTGGAGTCGGAGAGGCTATGCTCATTGACGCCTTGCTCATGAGTGGTACTTCTTTTCTTCCACCCTTTCCTCCACTCTTGGAGCCTTCCATCTATCAGCATTCTTTCACCATTATGGATGCTGTCAACATTCTGCGCACATCGGATAAGTCTGTGGCGACAGCATGCGCATCATTCAACGATATCCTCGTCTCACAGGACCCCAACTGGCTCGACAAGTACCGCAAAGCCAGGATGGCTGTGCATCACTTTATCCACATTACCGAGCAAGGCGAAGTGCGAGTCAATGATTTTGATAACCTCACTCAAGACAATCACGAATACCTGGGTCTGCAACTCCCTGCCGAGCTATTTCATTACCTAAACACTGGCTTGATTGGCTCCAGAATGCTGAACTGTATAACACACGGTCAAATTCTTGTGCAGCCAACCTTGGACGGAGCTGCCTCGGACGAGTACAAGAAGCTCATGACTTCCAAAATCGTGCCCATCAAGGAGCAGGCTCTTGGGCTTATCATTCCCAGAGTCCATCGCGGCATTGGACACAAGGACATTACCATGCGTGTATGGTTCGACTCCAAGTTTTCCCACAAAATCAACCACCGTGCCCTGCAGCCGGCCCCCTCTCAGGTTGTCGGCACCTGGGATGTCAAGGAAAAGGATCTGCGTGAATTCTTTCCTGCCGATTTTGCTGGCCCCGTGTATCTCGAAGTCCTCGCCCTTGCCAACACGGACTTTGTCGAAAAGACGATTAGCCGTGACAAAGTGATACGCGGTGTCGATAGTACCGGCATGGTCGTTTCTGTTGCTATCTGGCGCTTCCTCCACCTCCGCGGCTACGTAAACGACTCACACCAGCTGACAAAGTGGGGTAACGCCCTAGCTACCACATTGCTGGTTCTCAAGGAAGCCACGGAAACTCGCCCTGATGCGCCTGCTCTCGACGAGGCTGCTCTTTTGGCATTCGAGCTTGTCAAGTTTGGCTTGCTGACGGGACAGTACCATGAAGGCACCCCGGGTCTTCCCCGCAAGGGCAGCGACGCAGACAAGGCTGCCGTGGTTCTCATCAGCCAAGCCGCCACCCTCCTCAAACTGCGACACCAAGTATTTGGCTACACTGGGCCCTTGAACAAGAGTCTGCTCATGTTCCGTTCTCTATCATCTGCTGTTCGTGAAGCCGATCGGGATCTGATCGAGGCCATTGTCGCGTCCATGTTTATGTACGGTCAATGCAAGCGTGAAAGAGACGACCAGCTTGAAATCAGCCAAAAGTAAGTTGCTATTCGGTTGATGAATCGAGACGAATACTAATCAATGACAGGCTTCCATTCTTGCAGGAGCCCGACATTGGCCTGGGCATCGCTGTGCGCACCTTTTTTGACGACGACGAAGCTGGCGACAGCAAGCAGGCACGGGCTGCACGCCTGGAAGAGTTTCCCAAGACTTTTGTACCATATGCCGAGGCCCTGACCGAGGATGTCCGTTTCGTTGTTGACTTTGTTAATGCCATCAACCAAGGCTTGCAGACTCTGGACAGCAAGGAATTGCGTGCCGAAGACAAGGCCGCTTGGGCCAAGGCTCAGGCATATCTCGACGCCAGACCCTTTTGAGGAAATGCGAATACGAGATGAGGGAGCTACGACATGTCGACATGTGTCACGGAATACGCCGTTTCTGATTAATACCCCATCGAGCGACAATGTAGTTTAGGTACGCATGAGGCGGTAGCAGGACAGGCATATATGGCGTTGGTAAAAGCATTGGCAGCTGCATTTGCACGCTCAGGGTTTCAATTAGCTTGCGAGGAAGGGTGGTGAGCTCGCGGTTGGCCATGGAATCATGTCAGGTCTGAAGGCTGTGAGCTCTGCAGCAAGTGGTTACACATTAGTATACCAGTAGTCAATATGCTCATGCCAGAAATTTGTCATGAAACCATTGATTATCGTTGGTGGACACGATAAGGTGTGATGTTGATTGGCTAAAGTGGCTCTGGTGATGACAGAGAAGAGATGAATGTGAGGCAGATTGGTGGAGATGCGACTGGGTCGTGTCAGAGAGTTGGCGTGGCTGGGGCGTTGACTTGTTTACAGGGCCATGATGCTTCAACACGGTTTCAGCAGCCTAGTGCCGGTCTTTACCAAACACGGAGTGCCAAGTGAAAGGGTCGAGCTGTCAAAGACGCGGTGCATCGATTTTGATGGAATGCGGCCTGCTCCGGCCGGCCATGATGCCCGATGGTGGATGCGATTATTGGGCACTTGTGCATTTTGCAGAGAATGCCAGATCAAGACTAAACAATACTGTCGAAACTGGACTTGATTGATTCCATCCCCATTTATCTGTCACCAAGTTCTGCGTAGATGTGTACATGACGTTGCAATCCAATGTAAATAAGAATAAAAGCTAATAGCTGGCTAGTCCGCACACAGTGCTAATGGGTAAGAAAGGATTGAGCCACGCCTTTGTAACAAGAACAAGAGAAAAAAAAAAGAAGACATTCAATAGGTAGAATTATTACGTAATAGTCACAGCCATGGGACCAGCAACAATGTTATCGTCGACCAGTTTGCCGTCGAGCGGCGTCTCCTTGGTCAGCGTTACATAGGTGATGCCAGCCACATTCTCGGGCACGTTGCACTTTCCCTCCTTGAATTCGGAAAAGAAGGTTTTGGAGCCGGATGTGAATCCGCAGCCGGTCGCCGTGGATTCAGAACCGCCTTCGGCCTGGACGCGAAATTCGGAACCGACCGAGAGCGTCATGCTGCTCCCGCCTTCGCTGCTGCTGCTTGCCGCGCCGGTGCTGTTGCCACCGGGGCCATCCATCATGGCGAGCTTGGGAAAGGGGTCAATCTTGAGGTTGGAGCCCTCGGGGCACGACTTGATAAAGGGGGCGGCGAGGGAGAAGACGGCGCGGGTGCTGAGGGGCGCGTCAAAGGCCTGGGGCACGGCGACCTGCTTGGAGAAGACGCGGATGGAGGACTGGTGGCGGGCCTCGATGGTGAGGATGGAGCCGGCGGTGCCGAGGATGGCCTTGTCGGAGATCAGCGGCGCGGCGCCGAGGTAGGCCGAGAGGCCAATGTTTTCGAGGACGGCGGCCGTCTGCACCATGCCGGCGGCGTCGGTGAAGCCAAACTCGTACTCGCAGGGCTGGACGGGCTTGACGCCGCCCTGGGCGAGGGAGGACTGCAGCAGGCTGACGTGCTGGTCCTCGGTCCGGCCAATCTGCAGGAGGTCGTTGATTTCTTGCTCGTCAAGGCCGAGGGCGGCAAAATCGGAGGGGGGGAACATGGCGAAGCCTTGCTGGTAAAAACTGCTTTCGAGGAATTCGAGGGTGAGGGCGCTGGGAAAGGGGGAGGGAGAAAAGGTTAGTTTTGACAGCCTTTTTTTTTTTTTTTGGAGAGATGGAGAAGAATGGGGGAATCGTACAATTGCAAAATGTTAAAGTCATTCAGGCCAGCAGCCGCTGCTTCCTCTTGCTGTCGCATGGCGAGCGAGTGATACTGCATCTGACGCGGAGTGAGGCGGACAGTAGCGGGCATGGCCGTGGCGGTGGCGGCTAGAACCGCGAGAATCGTCGTCTTTAATGAAGGCATTATTGTTGAAGATTTTTGTTGTGAATAAGAAGAAGAAAAAGAAGAACTTGAAAGCGTTGAAAGTCGTGATAAAGAGTGAAAATGTGCAGGTTGAACCAGCAACTGATATTAATGTAAAATGTCAAAGAAAAAAAAAGCAATCCAGTGCTTTATAAATCGAATTATGTATAATAAAAAAAAGAAAAGGAAAGTAATGGTCGGGATTAATTAGATGGCAAACGGCAAACCCACGTCAACGCGGAAGAGAACCCAGAAGAGTGAGTGAGTGAGTGGTTGCCCAACTGCAGACGATGAAAACTCTAGACAAGCGCAAAGCAATGTAGCAAAGAGTAATGGAAGAAGAAAAAGAAAAAGAAAGGGAAAGGGAAACAAGCTTGTTATTAATATGGTTTAGACTAGCAAGAACAAAAGTGTTAAAAGGAAGACTGCAGTCTTTTTTTTTGTAAACTTGAACCGTCATGAAACACCTTGGCCTTCACTTACACGGCGGCTCACCCGCGTTCCGAAAGTAGAAACGTCCAAAAAAGAATGGGGTGCCAGCCCGTACGCACGGAAGTCCATTCGGCCGCAACGGAGGGCCAGCTCCGAGTCGCAAAGAAGAAAAAAAAAAAAAAAAAAAAAAAAAGAGGAGCGGGTTATGAAATCAGTCCCGTGAGGGCTTATCTTGATGGGGAAGATTGTCAGGTTGTTCCGGCCGGATTGTAGAGATGCGAAACCCAACTTGACACAAAAAGGGCAAGGGCTGGCTGGGTTCGGGGTTATTCGTGCCCGCTGCTCAATGAAGAGATGCGCATGTTGGGAAGGAATGACAATTAAATCGAAATAGCCTAAATATTGTCGCATTTTTTTTTTTTCTCATTTTGCAAATCTTTGTCTCTACGCATTACTTTTTTTTTTTTTTTTT